>BGPR01000005.1:288037-344207 GCA_013235015.1 Araneus ventricosus
TCAGTTGCATATTTAATTATGATTTTAAAATCTTTTAAAATAATGAAAACTTTTCGGGTAATGCACAACTGCAATACAAGAAAATACACACACGAAAAAATAGATATTGTGTCTGTTCTCTTAAAAAAATTCAAATCTTTCAGTGAAAATCCACAAGGCAGTCTACTTTTTCACAGGCGAAACACTCAATTCGTTCTCTTTTAATTCACACAACCGACCGTATTTGTCTTTGAATACTCTCCTCTCCTTCTTGGGAATTTCCGAATCGTAAAAATACAACACCGAAATTAAACTTTAAGGATAATTTCACATTCGACGAATTTTTCATCCGAAGAACGCAGGCTTTGTCCAAATAAATCCAATCCCCTTAAGAGATTCTCTTTCAACAAGTAAATAATGCAACAAGTTAATTTTAGGCTCGATTACGTGCAATCAATAATGTCAATTGAACGAAAAAACTTGAATGAAATGTTCCACACTTTTTACCATCTTGGGAACAGAAGGATTCCGTCGAAGGAGTCATTATTAATGCGGACGTCAATACATACACTCTACCATCGTGCATTTTAAATTATGGGAGAAGATCTTCTCGGGTAATATATCTTACTTAAAAAAGCAATAGTTTACTAGGTTGGAAAATCTCTCTAGGGATCAGAAAGCGAGGAATAAGCATTAGGTCATTGATACAACTCTGTTCGCATCTTAAAGAACCACGTAAAAGGAAGTATCCATAAATATTTAGATGCTGTCATTAGTCAGGAGAGGTTCTGGAATTTCCAATTCTGCATACGAAGCTCTTGATCAGGGTTCTGCAAGCTAAATGCTTCTGTCGATAGCCGAAGACTTCTCCAAATACCTTTGCTTTTGCAGATGCTGGAGGAAATTAAGCGAACGCTCATATGAATATGAATTAGAGGAGAGTGAATATATTCCTCAGCTTTCATTACGATGGAGGAGAGCCATTTTTATCAATAAAAGAGGATCTAGAACACTAGCTGCTTTCCTTCAAGAAGCTTCAGCGTAAATGGAAGATTCGGTGAAGTAACTAACCGTGTGTCTGAGGAAATTTTCTGAAAGCAAATTGCGTGAGATGCCACTAGTAAGAAAATACTCAACGCCAATGCTATTGCCTTTTTGAGAAACAAAATTCTGTTGATTTTGGGGTTGAGTTAACCTTCGAAATTCGTGAGAGAAAAGGGAGAGTTTTAATTTAACCTCTAACTAAGCTGTTTTGAGAAGACTTTCTTTTGACTAGCAACCATAAAGACTAAATAAAACAACCAATGCGATTAATCGGTTACAATGTAATGCCTATTATTCACAATAACTGAATTTTTTTAATTTAAAAGTAAATATATATATATATATTAATAGAGGGGGAGGGAAGCTTTCGTTTAGCTGAAATTCCTTTTGACACTAGCAACACCCATTTTCAATACTCTGTATATATTTAAAGATAAACGAAAAAAATCTTAAATTTATCTTCTGTTTCTAAATAATGATCTTAAGAGAAATTTTGTCAAACTGTAGAGCAAACAAATAGTTCGTTCTTTTGTCCTAGAGCTGTTCTTTTAGACCAAAAGTTTCTTTTCTGAAAAATTGTATCCTTAAAGAAATACAACATTTAGGTGTGGAATCTAGCTGATGCATCTAATACCATTGCAAGAAAAAAATTTCATCATTTTCAGAAAAGCCATTTTGTGTATAACATTATAAAAAAACAATCGGATATACTCAAGAATTTATCTTGGGAATGTCTATTTTCATTCAACGAATTGAAATCCAGTCTCTAACTTGATAATTAAAAAGACGTGATTTAAGAAAAGCACACACCATTATTTATGCGCTGATTTTTGAAGTTCACTCATGATGATACAATGAAGTTTTGAAAAGATCTACATACATTTCCTATGTAGGTAGGAAAATCGATCGACAGTAATAAATTTTAGACAACTGCTTATATTTGCGTTTGTTTTATATTCACGAATTTACTTAATATTTATAAACATAATAACTTCAAATCATTCATTTTTGGGAAAGTTTTGAATGAATATTTCGAACATAGACAAAAAATTAATAATTGCCAAAAAATATAGTAATTACCCAGTTTATGATTTTTGAAAATAAAAGTTAATTAGTTAGTTATGTAAATTTGAATAAAGTAAGTAAAATCGTCAATTGAGTTTATAAAAAATTTACAGTTAAAAAATAATCTTATATTGCCTAAAGCAAATACCGTTGTTATTCATTTACTATAATAGATCATTGATAGTTTCCTGATGGAAAAACAAGGATGCAAAATTATCTTAAAATATTCTTGTTTTTACTGTTTCTCGTTGCTACATGTACGAAACGAAAGTGCCTGCAAATCTGAATAAAGAATTCAAGGTATCAAAATAAATTCGGATGAAGCCATTTAAAATTTTTCCTTTGTGTTTTAAATTTGATTAAAATTAACTAATTGAAAAATTCCTTTCTTTTAAAATTCTCTATTGAAAACTATTGTCACAAGTTAATGGTGAATATAAATGTAATCAATAAATAATCTTATTAATTAACTATATGGTTATTCAAAATTAATTTTGAGAAGGAAGAACTCAAACTGGGCCGAAGGAAAGATATTGCAAAAGTCAAGAAGGTACTTGGATCCCCAATTGCCTTGAGAGAAACAACCAGGAATATCCTGTTTCGTAAAGTATCAAATACCATGCTTTAAAACTAAATCGAAAACCTGCATTCTTAACTTTTAACTTTAACAGAAGGGAGGAAAATTTTGGAATTGAGTTATTTCGAAAGAATGCAAGTGCAGAATTGAATGCTAGATTCTTGAAATGTCTCAACAAATTTCGAGGAACAACGATGTCCGAAGGATAAAAAAAAGCCGCAAAAATTTCGAAGGAACAAAAGATAAGAAACAAAGGACACGATCTATGTGTCTTATATATTCGTTGTTTCTAAATGCTTGTTTTACGATTTCAGTTATGTTTACATGGGATTTTTAGTTTCCAGTTTGAAAGAAAACAAAGTTTATTATCCTTACCATACTTACTTTGTCGTAATCAAAATAGAATCCCATAATGACAAAATTTTGGGGCTTCAAAAGCATGTATATCTCTTGTTGTTTTTTCTAGTTTGTTATAAGACCAACAGGAAGTTTCTTAGACTAAACCAGCTCATTGTAATTACCCCACTACAATAAAAATTTCATATTATTTTCACATTATCTTAGAGCAAGTGATTTATTCTTACGGTTCTTATCTCCAGTAAACATGCTATGTCATGCTTACTAGAGACAAGAACTTGGAGGGAGATCCAAGAAACAAATCTGTTGCCTGATTGTCAGGAAATCTTATCTCCAATAAGCATATCAGTCACAAGCATATTTTACAACGTTTTTACGATATTGCTCAATATTAGCTATATTGCACAATGTCCCTAATAACACAAGATGCTCTATAATATTGCTACGAAATCTTTACGATATTCAACAGCATTAATATACTGAGCAACATCATAAAAATACTGCATTATATTGTTGCGTTAATAAGGATCGTATAACAATAGTGTAACATACCTTGTGCTTCTTGGGATATATGACCTTTGCGGTAATATAGATGTGCTGCTTTAGTCCACCATTAACCGGATTTGATAACTTAAAATCAAATTACGATTGGGTTTCAGATGTGAAATCAACATTTTATAGTAACGCTCCAAATATGTTAGGAAATTAAATAGTGTTTATGATATGTAATTGAAATTTATGAAAATGAACATTCTGAATTTGATTGGTTCACCTCTAAGTCGCATCGCAGAGTTCAAAAATTTCAGGCGAATTTGAAAAAACAATTTCTGAGATAATTGCGTGAGAGGCCAACTCGAAACATCTCTCATCAGCTTCTAGAAATGAAGAGAAATTGGATAGAGAATCATAGTTTCATTTGCAACTTTCAGAGGGTATCAGATTATTACAACAAAATTTAATTCAAAAAGCTCAACGAAATGTTCAAAGCTAAAGGCTTTGTAGTAAATATCAGACAAAGATTTCAGCGTTAAAAATATGGAAAATAGGGAAAAAGAAATATAAGAAGTAGGATAGTGCACACGTATTACTTTTGTGTAGACAATTATTTTGATGATGTCTGAAATACAATTAAGTGTCTTTTGAAGAGAAGGAATGCAAAGAGAAGATGCGAAGTAATAAATGACTCTCCTAAAGATTTTACGTAGAATAGCTATAATCTTTGATATTGAATCTTTTTCTTTTATGATAATCAGTTTAATAAATCGAAGAATTCTGCATTAACTAGCAGAAATTATCAAAGTCGGTTTTTACTTATATATCTTCTGGCCTAAATCAAGCAAACTGACAAAACATTAAAGTTTGGTCTTTAGTGAGAAATAATATACAAATTGGAACGGAAGGTTTAAAAAATAGGATTAAATATAGAAGGTTTACTACGCCTTACGTTAAATTACCTTGAGATGAAAAAATGCCACGGTGTTAGGTTTTACTTTGAATAATATTTAATAGTTTATATTCAAACCCCGGCTATAAATGAGCTTGAATACTGTGTCTTTCATCGACAACAAAAGCATTTATGGAGCTTATTTCCAAATTAAACCAAACATTAAGGCGTATATACAATTGCGAGCCGAACGGTTCGCCAACCTCTCGCGAGTAGTTTTTTCACATTTGAGGACGGAATTTTTGGTTCAGTGCGACTTCGGTTTATTCGAGTGTAACGAACTTCCGTGAACTTCCTTCGAACCAGCAAGGTCAAATCTGCAAACAAAAGCTTTTCCAGAAATCCCCTCCATTCACGACTAGCAAGAGATGATTAATGGTTCGAAGTTGGTTTGCTTTTTTCCCACGGTTCGTGGAATGTTCGTCGTGAAAATAATTTATTCGAACGACTCATGAACGGTTCGCGAACCATTTGGCTAGCAAGTGTACACAGACTTTACAGATGGTATTTTTTCGCTGGTCATATCTATAATATTTCTTACAGTTGGAGGAAACAGTGCGGCCCAACAATCTCCCAGGTATTCTCAATCGGATATAAATCTAGACACTTTTCAGGGCAGTCCAAAGAATTTATATTTTCTTTGCGGAAACAATCTTTGTATTATGCAAACGCTTGCATGGAACCTTTGTCCTATTGAAAAAGTGCACCTGTCTCAGTACTAAATAGGTTATTAATAAATTTCCAACATGTTTCGATACATTTCTGAGTCCATAGGATATTTCTAGTCCTTATAATACATGCTTAGCTTGTATGTCCGAGTGATCTAGTTTTCTCCCAAAGCATGAGTCCTCGTCTTCTCGAGGGTTCTTTGGTTCCGTCTTGAAATCTTTCCAGTAATACGGGAATTCAGCTGGTCCCTTCAGACTAAATTTTGATTCACTAGAAAAAAATAACCTTCGAAATCATCTTCCTTAATCATTCCTCACCACTTTCTTCGACACAAAAATAACCTTTATGCATCATCTTTTATTTGTCTCTTTTGTTCTACTCTTAATGCTATCTTACATGACATTTTGTTTGTTTGGGTATCATATTGAATTTTGTATATTTTATGTATTCATTGTCCAGAAGTACTCTGGATATTGTTCTATTTTCACTTAACCCTAATCTTATTTGTATTTATTTTACTCACAAATTTTCTTTAGCAGAATATCAAAATTTTGTTCTCGATGATTTCATATGAGCTCACGAACTTTCCTTTCTCGCAACGACTACTTTCCAAGTATCAAATTTAATATTTCAAATGTATATATCCAAATACGGTGTCTAGTTTCAGAAACCGATATCTGCAGCATTACGCACGGGAATTTGAAGCTTTTCAAAACCTGATAAGTCATTCGACTTGACCATGTTCTGATCAATATTCAAAATAATTAATCTTTGTCCAAATCTGTGTCAGAAGTTGATTTAAAACGTTTGAAAAAGTTTTATAAATAATACTTGCTTGCACGCGATAAATTATAATGAAGAAAAGGAGAAAAAGCATATCATGATAAAATTTTATGTCACCTAGAAACACAAAATAAATCTTAAAATATTATGAAATCCGAATTAATAAGTGCTTGATTTGAATATAAAAACATTTATTAATCAAATTACAACCCTTTTTGTTAAAAATGATGCTCTTAAATTTATAGGAGATGATATTTCGCAACAAAACATAAAAGTTATAATTTTTTGTCTAGCCTTGTATATTATGCAACATAGAAATCGATCTATTATTGTTAAGAATTTTATTGAAAATTCCAAATATTTGCACAAGATAAAGGAAAACGCAAGATTAAAAGATGACGTAATACAATTTCTTTCTATTGTTCTAAGCACTAACTGTCCAAAAGCAACAAATGAATTTAACTAAAACATATCACATTGAAAACATTAAAATATGTAATTGAACAAATATAGAACTTTTTATAAGAATGAAGTACATTATGACGCTCTTATCATACGAAATATAATATCAGTAGTATCATTTGTTCTCCACAATTGGAAGAAAGTGAGTTTAAGTAATACCTTCGGCCAAGTATTGAATTTTAGCAATAGGAGTCTGTTTCATTTAGGTCTCATGACGTTTTCGCAAATCTGAATCATCGTACTCTACCTTATGGCTGACGTATGGAGAACTAAACCCATTTTGAAGTTTAATAAGTCATAACTATATAGTAGAATTTCGTCTCAAGACGTCATTAACTCCAGACTGAGACGTCTGAATATAGGCCCGAATGTCATAAATTCTGTGCTATATATGGGTAAATTCCGAATAGTTTAGACGTAGGGCAGGATGTGCATTAAATTCAGTACTTAATCTATCCATTGCAAGATTCATACCTTCGTTTTGATTACAATGTTGTTTTTAGACAATGATTTGATGAGGCTCAATCAAAGCTGTTTGAAGCACATTAAGTCAGCTTTCTTTCGTCCTTCAGAAATTTTGCGTGTCTTCTGACGTTTGTGCTACATGAGTACTGTTGCTGGAGTAATTATAACACAATTAGATGAGGGGTAAACTCTGAAGAAGAGCATCTTCATCTACAGGTTGAGACACCTGTTGCCGTATTGTTGCTCTCAGCGTTTGGAAATGAGCCAGAATATTTGTGTCAGTCCTATTCGTGGATAAGAGCTCGATTCAAAGAAAATCAGCTCCATTTGTACATATTAAAATATGTTTGATATTTTTTTAATGTTATATATGTGGTATATATTTGCCATGTATACATGCAACCAATTTATTTCTGTCATTTTCGATTTAATAAATGTGTTGAATAATTTTCTTAAAACTTAAATTATACACACGAGCAAAAATATTAGGAAATTTGTTGCACGTTTTAATATTTATCACCCTGGTACAGTAAAAAGCACTTTTTTATGAGAATGACCCAATAACAATATAGGCAAATCTTTGTTTTTCTTTTCCTCCTCATTCCTAACATCTCTTAAGTTCACTTTTTACATTTGGTGCACATAGTACTCATATTTAATGCCATCAGTCATTGTTTGCGTTTGTTTTTCCACTTTGAATTTCTGGCAAAAGTTACATCTGTTATTTTTTTGGGGAGTGAAATCCATGGTTGAACTCTGTGACAAAGTTTCTGTAGTAGGGGAAACTTGGGATACTTGGCCCTACTTTTACCTTTTCTTATATTTCTCGAATATTTTAATTTTTATCATCTTAAAATAACCTTTGGTCGCACGCATTAGAAATAATAAGATAATCGGGCGCAACTCATTTGTGAAATTAAAAGTTAAATTTTTGTTTTGGCTTAAAGAAAAGCTTATAAAACTAAACTATTCAGTGATACAAAGCTATATTTGCGTTTTTGATTAGCGTTTTTGTATTTACTTGCAATTTCAACTAACAAAATATCCAGGAATTCAGGAGGGAGTTGAAGTTTGTTTTCCCATAAGGTTCCTTAGCAA
This sequence comes from Araneus ventricosus, assembly GCA_013235015.1. Taxonomy (NCBI): domain Eukaryota; kingdom Metazoa; phylum Arthropoda; class Arachnida; order Araneae; family Araneidae; genus Araneus; species Araneus ventricosus. Next base: position 295,981 of record BGPR01000005.1, read on the forward strand.
TGACAACCGTTTTCAGTGAGAGGCTGTACTAATCCGACATTTTTGAAACAATATATTGGAAATAATGATCAATATAATTGAATTAGAGACTGGGACACAGATACACGAAATTTGCAGATATATAAAAATAAATCTTGAGAAACGTTTGGGAAATCAAAAATACAAACGTAATCGGACGCAATTCATCTACCAGATTAACGTGCCTCTCACTTACATCAAAAGAGCACTAGAGAAAAAACCACGATACCCTAGTGCGAGTGGTAGGAAGCCAGGAAGCTACTAGAGGTCCCACACCTTTCTCGGTAAAACTCGCACTTACACTTACACACAAAAAATATGAGTGCTTCATTTCACAGATCAGATGCGCACGTTGGCAGGTTAACAATTCTTCAAAAGAACACTGGTTCCTTTCATATCCTCAAAACCAACAAGAAATTATACACTGATTGGTAAATTCAAGCTACTTATGGTCTTGCAAATGTATAAAATCTTAAAACATGTTAAAAACCAGTTTAAAACTTGTCCCGTAATAAAATTTAACGCGCAAAGAGAGAGAAAGAAGTGTTTTGAATAACTTTTCATCTCTGACGGCTATTGTTTCTTCGATTCATGGCAGAAACTTCATCTGTTTAATTTTGTATAGTCTTTCACGTTTCGGAACAAAAGTTTCAGCAACTTCACGAATTGCATTCTTTTCTTAAAATTATCTTATATTCGTAACTGTGGTAATATCTTCAAACTCAATTTGTTCTAATTAGTGAGAGTGTTATGCTCAACTTATTCGGCATTCTGGAGGAAGTTTTTAGCACTGTAATGCTTTTAAAGTTAAACCCTATAATGACGGCTCGGCAGGTTTGGGGTTTTCATTTAACAGCGTCAAAAACCGTTTCATTGTTAAAGGGTTAATGTAGATAATAATATTTGGCAAGTAAATGCAATTAATTCTTGATTCTAAAGTATTATACAAAATTAAAATTGTTATAAAGTGAAAAAATATTAATTTTATCAACTAAATACACTGACCCATTGAGAAAATAATGTGAATGTCATCTTCTGATAAACGAGATGTGTGTCCTTTTTGCTTCATTTATCTTTAACGTATTCTTCATGGTAAAATCTCTAATTTACCTTTATCATTAATGAGTTACTCTGGTACAATCTTAAAGTCTGTTAAAAATGACAAGCAATGACTAGGATCCTTTTATTTCTGTTAAATAGTATATAAATTTTATAAACAAAAATATTAAAGGGCATCAGGCAATCTCGAGAAGGTTCTTGTCTTAATGAATCGAGAACACTTCTTTAATGAATGGTAGCAGCTGGGCGACAAGACTTAAAGGGGGAATGGGCAGGAAACCACAATTAAGGAAATCTGAACAGATGCTGTGTGTAATCAGGGGCATACTTTCGATCAATGAAATTGTAGGATGAATACGGTGAATTTATTCGCCACTAAATATCATCCAACAACGTTAATTTCTTATCGATTTATGCGATTATAGTACAGATGCTGTTCGTAGGAATTAAATAAAACTATGAGATGAAGACTTTTTAGAAAGTGAATAAATTATTTCTGAGTGACAAAATATAAGCCAAATGAATTGTAAAAATTATGGGTTTTTTATTTTAGTTTAATTGAAGTTTTCTTGCGATATCATGTGGCATCTCCTTCCATATTTTCTAGAAATAAAGAGTTTTGGAATCAAAACCTGGAAATGACAGTATTTTTCGAATTTTAAAAACCCCCAAGAGTTTGAGTCGGTTTTCTTCGTTTTTCATGTTCGGTTCAAAACCAGACTATTCCTGTTTTTGTGTATAATTTCTTAAATTACTTTGGATAAAATATTTTTAAGATTTGAGAGATTTGATTAAACGTCCAATTAAACATCCAATTATTCAAGTGAAAAGCTTATTTTTAAGATATTAAATCTATTAGATCGAAATAACTGCACTCTTAGTGGGTTAAATAGCTTTATTACACATTTCAAGCGATTTAATTGATGTTTCAATCGAAATGTTTTATATTTGACTTATTACACATTTAGGAGAAGCTTATTTTAGATATAGACAAATTTGAAGAATATGTATGGCTTTTAAAGGTTTTTACATAGATCCTTTCAATTCAAAATTATATCCGATTGCGAATCTGTACAATGTGATACTAGAACAGATCTCGTAACTCTGCACAAGAGTGAGATCATGGTTTTGAAACCTTGCAATTTCCGAATTCGCACTTCCTATCAGCAATTATGTGAATCAACCATTCACTTAATATACATAACTTTGTGCTATTGAAAGCAAATAACATGGAATGAACCGGCAACGGAGTTAAAACTCTCTATCTGAAGCCATCAAAGTACGATGTGTTGAAAAAAATTTGTATCACGTGCAAACCTACTTCACACTTCTGCTTCTACTATAGAAATGCTTCAAGCACCAGAGCGGGACAGCGGTGGCCTAGTAGTAAGGTGTCCGCCTCGGAGCTGAATGGCTTCCAGGTTCGAAACCGTCGTGTATTCGGCCTATTGCACGTTAAAGCATACACAAGGAGCCAAACGTCCTCCCTCTGATGTGGTGCGGGAGTTTGGAGAGGTGGTGCCAGCTCAGATGTCGTCCTCGTCATCTGACTGTGGTTCAAATCTACGAGGTCCTCCCCAAAATAGCCCTCGCGTTGCTTCTAAATGAGAAGTTAATATAATTAAATTAAAATATTAAATCCAGCACCAGAGCTATCAGAGAGTACCAAGAGAAGAAGGAATTAAATCTTAATGGATATTAACTTTGAGGTATTTATTTCGAAATGAGAAGAGATATTAATTGCTTACACTTATAGAAGCATCAAACAAAACATCTTTTGGAAAAGTAGATCGGAAATTTGACCTCAAGTTGGGAAAAACTAGGAAATAAATGCAGAAAATTTATAGCCACTTTCGTATAATAATGTACATACATAGAATAGGATAGAAGAACTACTATGAAGGATTTAAATAATGTCTTTAAATTAAACTTTTAGGCTAAAAATAGTCACTTTTGCACAGAATTTTACTGCATTTACATGAGAAATAGATTATAAAACTAAACAAGCTAGTGCTTATATTTTCTGAACTGCTTAAGGAAAAAATAAATTATAAAAGCTGCAGTGAGTGAAAGAACCGCTGTCGGTTGCCTTCAAAAAACATAACAATCCAGGTATCAGGTTCATTCAATTCTGAATAATTTTTAAATATAAAGTAAGCACATTAATTTTTTTTATCAGAAACTGAAATCGTGTCAATTTTAACTCACATGAATATTCCCTATAGCATCTAGAAAGTATTTCGGAAAAAAGGGACTTGCTCCTTTACTACAGAAATAAGAAAACTGTAGAAATATCTCATCATTATGATAAGGCATGAACAAAAAACGTGTTATGTAAGGCAAAGCAAAAATCGTGTCAATTTTGAACTCACACGAATATTCCCTATAGCATCTAAGAAAGTGTTTCGGAAAAAAAGCGACTTGCTCTGTTACTACAGAAATAAGAAATCCGTAGAAATATCTCACCATTCTGATAAGGCATGAATGCTTATGAAGCAATGTCCTTCTATTCGATCTATTCTTGCTGGGGATTGCAGAAAATAACCAATATATATCTTTGTTTCGCTTGAGTGTTCTATAGGTCTAAAAGCTGGCAAACAAAGGATGTGCTAGATGAACTGTGATGTTGCTAGAGAAACTTAAAGAACAAATGTAGACACTTTATGGTTTATATTCTTAAAATGAATAAATTCGTGAGCATATTTCGCTGTTTTTGCTCCGTGGATATTAAATAGTATATATAAATTTTTGCTCAACAAAGAAACTAAGACTACAGGAAGTCTCAGGAAGGAAATATAATTTGTATTTCGATTTTTTTTACATTTAATATTTTTAAGCTACAATACCTCTTCAATACTCATTTAGGTAAAAGTTTTAAAGTTATGTTGCAAATAAAATGAATAAAACCTATACTAAAAACGTAGTTCATACCTGAGAGAAATAAAAAAAAAATGATAATTGCGACGGCAATTATTTACATTACAGAATCAACAGAATGAACGTATTTATACTATCGATGATTTATTGTGGTTTTAACTCTCTAGATAATAAGATATTAAAATAGACAAATTGTCGCTTACTAATATATTCAAGAAAATGAAGTGTAATAGGTAATCCATAAGACGATTTAAAAACGAAATTGCCTTTTCTCTTCTGAGCATCGTGTCGTGCTATTTCAAAACAGGGAAAATATAAATTCTGCTTTAATTTAATTACTACTCATTAAGGTCTTTAAAAAAACACTAAAATGTATGCAAATCTTAAGGTAGTAACTTGGTCGAAATGAGATGAAAATGAATATTAAAAAAAATAATTCCATTCAGACATATTTCTATAAGAAAACTGGGAAAAACAGTTTCGAATTAGAAAACAGTCCATAATCTGGATTTTGACTATTGAGTCTTCTAGTTTCGTTTGATAAATCTCCACTCAAAAAAATAAAAAATAAAAATAAATGAAAAGAAAAATTAAAAAATTTAAAAAACTCGAGATCAAAAAGGGACGGTTATTCTGTCCCTTAGGTTTTCCGACTTTTTTTATTAAATGTTCAATGCATAACTTAATTTGTACATTTTCAATCTGGAGGTTCATCGTAGATGGGTATGGACAGAATACTAGAGTTTAGATTTCTTATGTTTCATATGTTGGATAGTAAATTATTTTCAAAAATATATAATAAAAGACGTATCATTACAATATTATTTTTATAAAACAATGATTGCTATAGATAAACATTTTTATTTCAGTTTTAAATAATCTTCTCCTTTTGATTTTGGGGAGGATTTAGTTTTAACTTACTCATACTGCAATAAAAATAAATCCTAGCTTGTTCCCCTTATGTTGGCAAATTAAGATGCATTTTTTACAAATTAGAGACATGAATTTTCAAAACTCGTTTTCTTTGCATCTACGACAAATCCAAGATGGCGTTTTGAAGCAAATCAAGTGAATATATATTTATAAAAAATGAGTCAAAAATATTTTCTCTATCTGAGGATATGAGGCCAGATCTCTTTTGAAGATGAAAACAGCACACATGAGGAACGCATACCCTCTACACCAGAAGAGAACTGGAGCTCAGTAAGCTCGTTCTCTTATCCGGCTGAATAACCTTCATTAAGATCAATTATTAATATTTAAATATTTTGTTCGCCAGAAAAGCAAAATTTGACTTTTTTTCTTTATTTTTGTTTACTAACAAATCAAATACAGTGTGATTAGCTACCACATGCACAAACTTCTGGAAGGGGTAGGTTGCTCAAAGACATATCGGGATCAGATAACAATTTAACGCAATTGTAATGTGATAGAGGGCGATGTTGGGGAAGAGGTAAAACGGCAAAAACCGTCATTCAATAACCACCCGCAGATATTGTAAGGAGGAACCTTTAACAAATGCATATTTAGCAGATATGGAGCTGCTGATTTTAACAGGCGAGTCTCTATGTACCTGTATCTGCATGGTGCGCAATGAAGTTTTTCCGAACGACCAGAAGTTTACACAGCTGTATCATAGATTATGGAAAACACTTCATTCATTCATAGCACTTTTTTTCTTCGAGAAATCTGCTATGAATGGCAGACGAACCACACACACCCTTGAAGTGGAAGATATGGTGCTTCATCATGCAGAAGATAATTGTGTGGCAATGCACGAGCAATCATTACTTGCTGCAATCTTCCCCAAAATACCGTCTGCAGAATCCTCAACACGAACCAATTACACCTAAACCACGAGCAGGGCGTACAGCTCCTGCAATCTACATAAGCACCCAGAGACAGTTTCAATAGTATCCGCCAAAGAATGTGCCCCCTTTCTCTGGCTTCCATTTTATTTACAAGGCATTTTTCACCAAGGGAGGTTGTCACAATGCACATAACTCACATATATGGACAATGGAGAGCCACAATGTTATACGAACACATTCGGCACAACACCGATTTGCTGTCAATGATTGGAGACCGCTTAATAGGCCCATATTTTTCATCTGTTCTTTTGGATGGACTATGTCTAAGAATTTTTTTAGGAAGTCTAGTCTGAACTGTTGTATGACCAGCAGCGTCGTGAGGAAATAAATAAATCTAGCATTCACTGCGTCATAATATACGGTTCTAGCATGATGAGGTCCTAGTGCATTTCAGGCTTGACGTTCGGAAGCATCTAAATGGGACATTTGGCAGCATGAGAGAGTAAGTCGGCCTTAATGGTTCCAACTTATTCGCCTGCACGAGCCTATCCTCTTTGGATTTTATTTCTGGAGTCGCATCAAAAGTCTGCTGTAAGATACACCCTTGGGTATTGACAAGGATTCTTGTTATGCATCTATGCAGCTGCCACGGCCGTTCAAGAGACGCCCGGTATATATCAAAACATGTGATTTCATGCGGCACCGATGTCAAGCTTGGTTGCAGCTAGTGGCTGAAACTTCCCAACGCCTTCTGTGACCATTCATAATATCGGGATTGTTACATTTTGGTGAATAAATTAATGTTCCTCATTTATGAGTTGTTAAATTATTCCACTTGTCATTTGCCTATTTTCAAATGACAATGGCATTTTCAGCCTTTTATGGCTGTTTGATCTCGATTTGTCTTTGGGTAAACTGGCCCTACGAGAAGAATGTACACGCGGTTACAAATAAGGCTGTATACACCATTATGTTATGGATTTTCAGCAGAATTGAGTCAGAGAATTAATATCGTTTGCAATTTCTGTAAAAATGTTTTTGGTAATTTTAAAAAAAATGCAAAATTTCTTTATAATTTATTCATGGATGATGCAAATTATCCTTTGTATTACCGCAGGGAGTGGACTTCATAAGCTGACTATGAAGAATGAGGAGAGGTAGTTCCTTCTAACCTCCAAATTTTATTAAATTTAGATGTTTTATGTTTAATACAATCCACTCATAACCTCCATTGATTCTTCGTTTTATTTTAAAATCCTGTATTTCAGATGCTATTTATTTATAATTACTCACAATTTTATCAACAGAAAATAATAATGAAGTCAATTCATCCCCAAGTGGTACTTTAAATAATCTGCGCAAATTTAATTTTGGAGTTCATTGTGCATCTTGCAGGGCAAAAAAGAACCTGATGTCCCAACAAAACGTAAGACAACGTATTGTTAAACGTTGTGTAGCATGAGCAGTTTCTTTTATCTTGTGACAGTGACGTCACCTAAGTTGACTTCAGACGAATTATTGAATTATTATTTATAGAATGTCAGATAAGCTTCTACATGCGTCACCTTCTTTGAATAGAGTACAAATTATACCACATGCTCTATACTTCTCAGCTTTTTGCCCCAGTTTTTATCTTTATTTCTGGTTTCGGTATTTCATTCATGTATTTACGATTAAAAATGCACCTTTTTCGCTCTTGATCAGCTTCTGTCATTATTAAGTAATTTTATAAAAGACAGCCAAATCCATAACATATTTTTGGAAAGAAATATGATAGATATGCTCTTATGGGAGATGGAGTTTATCAAATATGTAAGAATTTTCTAAATAAATTGTTCCTCAAACATTCCACTGGAGATAATTCATCTGCGTAACAGTTGTATTTTTTCTCCAAGAAATAATTGATGCTCATTTTAGATGAAAGCTGTCGAGAGCTTTTCTTACTTTGTATTCTGGACAAAGAAAAGAAAAGATTCGTTCAAGAATCCTTTGTTCTTTCTCCAATATGGCGCGAGAGATTCAGAATGTTTGCTTGCGCATTATGCATAATTGCATCTGTAATTAAAATGAGATCCGGCAAGAGAAACGTACACAGCTTCCACTTTAATTAACTTAAAGCTCAACTTTTCGTCAAAAGAGACAAAGATGCGTAGTCTAGGATTCATTTACCGCCCGCGTACATAAAAGAGAAGATGTCAAATTTGTCTCGATGTTGCTTGCCAAGGTGCTTATTATGCTTTCAACGTAGCAAAACTTTACACATTTTGCTCAAAATATATTTTCGTCCGTTTCGAAAAAGCTGTTAAACAACACGTTCAAAAGCCATTTAAATTTATGAATATGTACAATTTCGGATTCAAGACTCCAGTTTTGTTTAAATGTTGGTGGTTATGTGCTTTTGAAAAATCTGTTGCATCTTTTAACGATTTTTCATTCTGTAGAACTTTGTTTCGAGTAAAACATTTTTCTAATTTTGAACATAATTCACGCGATTCATAGAACAAATTCCAGAAAATGTTGCTTTAATAAGATATAATTTCGCTCAGTAGCTTTTAAGTCGTTTATTCTTTCAAAAGAACTATTTACTGTGCATGATTTTGCTCTTTAATTGTGATATTACAGCCTGAGAACACTTTTAAAAAACTTTCGTACCAAACATATTTTTATATTTATGTGTCATATTTTATGAAAGACAAAGTATTTTGCAATTTAAACGCTCCAAATTATAGCTTTTTATGATTCGACTGAATAAATACAAAGCATCTTTTACCATTTATTTAAATATAATTAAAATACTTCTAAAGTATTCTTCACTAAAAGATATTCTCTTTTCAAGTTTAACTTAAAAGTAAAATCAAAGTTTTTCTAAAGGGAAGAAGGGAACTTACGAGTTTTATCCAAAATATTTTTAAAAGCATTTTTCATATAATTCATAACACACACACACACACACACGCACACACACACAGTTTTGAATACCTTAAAATCAATCAAAAATAAAAGCTCAAAAAGTTGTTTGCATTAGTTAGATAGTATTACTATAAGGAATCTATCTAAAATTTTCTTTGAATATTTCAAAAGAAAAGTGTTAAAGGCTCGAAACAGAAAAAAAAGGTGTATTCCTCTCTGATGGATAAGGATTGCTAAGAATGAAATTCTGATTTGCTTTATCACATTAACATATCATCATCAGAAATATATTTTCATGCACAAGGATAAGTTGGTAGGTAACATTTGTTCCTTTGACCACAAAGATTACTACCAACTTGCGTGCTATTTTTGAAGTTCTCAGATTTAATCTTATTATGTATATTAACAAGATAAGTAACCATTTTTCTGGTATGATAAACTGCGCAGTTCCTTTCTACATTCATCATCATTTATTTATGCGATGCAATATGATCATTGCTCCCAATCAAAGTTCCGAGAAAAAGTAGCACAATTGACTTAACGTCTTCCATGCCATTTCTTATTCGATTTTTTCTACGAGATATGAATTTTCCTATTCCTTCTGGTGAAAGAGTCGTAGACAGCTAGTCGGGGCAAAAGTCTATCAATGTCAGCATCATTTCTTTTGCTCTTTTTGTTGAAGATCAAAGAATGCTATACGTTTTCCAACTTTTTACTTTGACATTTCTCCATTTTGAATGATATTGTGTTTTCTTCTTTATTATTTTTTTTATCTTGGAGCCAGAATCGAATTATTTACGGCTTTGTATGAATTTTTCGGCAAATTTATAATAAGTGAAGCAATTTACGAATTATCGCCGAATAATTCAGTTTTGATTTGATTCTGGTACCAATTTTGAATGGTTCGATGCAGTTTTGATTTTACAAAAGAGTGATTTCAAATTATGCCGATTGCTTGTCATTGTTTACAAGTTAAGCAATCTTTGTAAAATTAAGTTATGTATAATAATATTCTTTATAAAATGGAAGGGAGGGGGTGATAATTTAATGACGTTGAGATATATGCCCTGTTAGTCTCACTGGTTGCTATTATGTTTTCTACTGGTACTATTTCTAGTGGACAAAACAAAATAATCAAAAGCATGCACAATGTCTTACTTTGAAGAAAAAGGCCAAAACGGCTGTAAAAAGAAAAGTTATCGTAGAACATTGTATTAAAACAATAATAATTAGCGCGTATTACAAAAAGATTTATTCTCCGTTAAATGAACTTTCCTTCATACCCAACCTTTTACACGTTAAATTATATGTAGTGGCCAAAAATCCTTCCGCTGGTGTGGTGCGGAAGTTTGAAGAGGGGGTGCCAGCTCAGGTGCTATCCTCGTCATCTGACCGTGGTTCAAAATTTTGAGGTCCGTCCCAAAAATCTCTCGTGTTGCTTCAAAACAGGATGTTAATGTTTCTAAAACTAAAATACTTAATCCCAAAGGTTTCTGTATTCTTTTTATCTTATATATACCTGGTGCCTATTAAAGTCCTGAGTCCCCCTCCTTTAACTTGAGAACGGCTGCTGCTGAAGTCATAAATATGTTAATAATATCCAAACCTGTGTTGTTACGAAACGCGGAAGAAAAGAGCACTTACCAGTCATTAGGCTCGTTTACTCTTTTTGCTACCAAAAACTGCGTCTGGATTACTATTACCAATTAAAATATATGGCCCATTAATCTGCTTTTGAAAATTCCATAACAAACATTAACCGACCAGCGTATTTAATGTCGAAGTTTGACGGTAAATCTAGAATTTTCTTCACCTGGTAATGGGTGTTCTGCCTATTGCCAAGCACATATCATTACGTGATAAGGATGCCTCATCCTTCAATATCATGTCTGCCAGGAATGTTGGATGGTCCTGAAAGAGACCTCATGTAAGTTCTGGCAAATATGCACCACGCGTAACCTCTTTCTGCATTTCCTGGCAATAGCATCTACAAAGGACTTGGCCGGTATGGAAGAACACCTACTTTGTTCAGGATTTTCCAAACTCGGCTGTTTGGACGCATATTGCCCTGTCTTAACGTCAGAGTTTTATACGTTTCATTCTTAGCACTGATATGAGCTGAATCGATGAAATTCTAAAACTTTTTAATTGTGTCTTTTCCAGTTTCTCTTACCGTTTTAGAGATGAAAACACTAATTCCGAATTTTGCTACTATCTAGTGTTATTAGTGGTTTTATCTCTTAGCTAATAGCCACTTTACTACATTCTAGCTGTCGCTGTTCTGAAGATAAAGGAAGGAAGATTCAGGGGGATTTTAGAAGATTCTAACTTAGGAGACTTAGGTACTCTAAGGGGTAAGTGTATTAACAAGATTTCTCGACTTGGATATAGCAAATAATTAGAGAATTTAAACTCTATCCTTTACATAATTGAGATGGAAGACTCTTACAAGTTTGAAGCAGTTATAATGATTACAGATAGAAGTTTCAGATTTAAGATACGATGCAACCTGAACAAAACAGAAATTTTAGAATGAGGATGTGATTTTTCTTTGTTGTGAACAAAAATGTTGAAAATGCTCCTTATTATATCTAACGTTGCTTTTTTCACTTTTATATATTTATAACTATGACTCATAAGTTAAACACTTTCTCTTCCGTTCCTCATTTCAAAAATCAATAGCCACAGAATCATTTGTTTTCGTTTGAAAATTAATGAGACATTCTATAAAAAGACTGTCATGTTATAGATAGGAAACCCAGTGAAAAAAAAAACTCATAGCAGAATTTCTATAAGAAATTTTTATCTCAAATGTGAATCAGTATAGCCTTCCTTTCTTAGCAATTTCAATTAAAAATTCATACTCATCTTTTTGTATTGAGAAAAATTACAAGAAAACTTAAGGGTTCCTTTCTGTACAACAGAATTACCACACAATCTCAAAAAATTCATTAATTTCAGCAATTGTATTAAATAAGGTTTCAGTTTAATACATAAGATTTAAACAAAAAAAATGGGTAATTAAAACCTGTAAATGCTAAAAGCTTGTATCAAAGCCGATTGGTGTGTATGTGAATCATAATTGTAAGTTTCATGATTTACTTTCTTAAATTTTAAAAATTTAAATCTGAAAATTCAGAAAAAAGTTTTAGCAATAGTTAAATTTTTCGATTAATTAAGTTAATGCAAATAAATTAATTTTTGAAAGTTTATTAGGTTCCGCCCGCAATAAAAATAATGCAATGGAAGACATTGACTGAACAAGACTGTACAGAAAATGAAACATGTATAAAACTAAGAATTATTAGTTTGATATCATATAATAATAGTAATAACTATAGGTATTAATTCAAGCTTCAATAAATTTACATTATCAATAAATCAACATAAATTTACTGTACAGCCCAGAATATTCGTCAATAAATGAATTTGATTATTATTTTAGATTTTACTGATGTCTTTTTATTCATTTAATTTATTCTTAAGAGGAATAAAACTCTCCATTATTAGCAATATTAACATCTATTTTTTAACATTATTATAATATTGATTTTTGTGTCTCAATTTCTGATGAAAAAACGGCAGAATACAATTACTATGAAGTTACATATGTTAGTAAAATTACGGTTTCAGCGTAACTGCACTTATCACAAAATTTGTCATGAAAACAAGCAAGTGAACGTGATCGAAGACTGAAAGATATGTGACTTTCTGGCGTTCTTCTTCGATATTGAGACCTCTTTTTTCAGTTATATCAGGTCTTTATGTAAAGAAATTCATAAGTAGCTTACAGGGATGAAGGAAGATTTTCATCAGAATTGAAAAATCGGATATTAATTTTAATTAAAATTTTGCATCCAGTTTCAATATTTGCCATTACTGACAAAATGGTTCTAAAGAAAATGAATTAAGCATGCCATTTTGTCTGCATAAGGAGTCATTGCTGTTTGCATTGTCATTCGCGTTTTTTCGAAAGGCCTATACGCTTTAAATCCTGGTTATCAAACTATCATTACAACTAAAATGCGTTCGATAAATAAGTAAAAAATAAGTTTTTATTCTTTTTTTATGAATTTGATACCATTGTTAAAATATCTCTTCTCCCATTTAAAACCATAAATATTTTTTAAAACTCCTAGAAATGCAAATATCAGTACTCTAGGAGGGGACATTTGTAAAATGTCAATAATTGACATAAATAATTTGTGGGGTTTTCCTGATAAAAGTATGCATATATAATGTATAATAATTTTATTTTTAAATTTGATATTCCAAAATTGAAATTTGGAAGTAATATTCGAAAAAAAATTAATTTTAAATTCAAATTATTTAAATTTGATATTTTGCAAAAATTTTAAACTTGCAAGAATTTCTAATTTTTTCCTTTCTAAAACACATCATTCAAGCTCCAGAAAAGGCTTTTACCTAACTGCAAAGGATTTTAAAAAATCCTGAATATTTCACTTTCCAAAAACCGATATAACTGGTTGGATAGTTCTTTATCATTTAATCACTGTTGCAATTTATTTCATTGTTATGATATGCAAATTGGGCAAATTCACCGCAGATTATCCCTTTCTTCCTTTATGTTGGTTATGGGGAGTGAAATTTTTCTTTCGCTTCAACCCTGTAAACCTTTCGATGAAATTTCCGTCGCTGTCCCAACGCTATCTTTGATCATTATCGTAATATATTTTGTCATTGCAGCTGATAATTTACTGTTCACAGAACAGACGGTGTATGCAAAAGATCGGAAAGCAATGTCTTTATACCAAGTATTCTATCGGAGAAATGCCCATTAATAAAAGAGCACGTCGTAAATGCAGGACAGACTGCGCCAGCCATAAATTTCCCTTCCTGAATGTGAAACAGATATGAGTTCCGTTAATTGGAATTAACGGCGCAAATGGTAACTTTTTCGGCCAGGATCGTTCATCTTATTAAAGCTCTGTCGGTAGTCTTATCATTTCCATAAATCAAGTAAGCCGTTAATTGAATAAGAATAGGCCTTCCTCAGTTCCGTTTTAAAGGGAACAGTTCGGTTTAGTTGAGTCACGCTGCAGGCCAATTCTATGGTCAAAGGAAAAATGTTCAAGTAATTTGCTAAATTTTCTAAATAAAAGGCTAAAATTAATAATAAAACACTTACTGTGATTTTCGATACTGATTTGATTTGTCAGTTTAATGTCCCACAGGAGGCTACTCGATGGCTCTTTTGGGTCTTGTAAACCTTGTCTACGTAAATTTGAACCTTGGAAATATCAACAGTACAGGGTAGTCATAAGTTATTGGACCCATTTCAAAAATTTAAAAAAACCTACTAATGTTACAACTACGTTTTTTAAATGAGAACGCATTTTAAAAAGTTTTTTATTTGCAGATAGGTTACGCGCCGTTACGGTTGTCTAGGTGGTCGCAAATTATTGGACATCTCCCATTTTTTAGAGCCATTATCTGCAAAACTATTAAAGATAGAAGAAAAATAAAAGCATGTATTTGAAGGGAATTTTACTCTCTTTAATTTGTTATATGAATTGTAATTCGAAACCTGAATAGTTTCTCGAGATATTCAAGAAAAACTAAAAAAGGAAAACAGAAAACGTGCATCAGCTTCTGATGATTGGTATCCATTCTGTATGGAAATCTCTCGTTGTAGCAAATTTAAAAAGCCATAAAGGTACGCCACCTATCTGTAAAAACTTTTTTATTTGCTCTCTCATTTAAAAAACCGCAGTTGTATCATTATTAGTTTTTTGTTTATTTATTTTTGAAATGGGTCTAATCATTTATGATTGCCCTATATAATATCTGCCATTAAAATCGAAATTGATTTTTTATACAACAAAATCATTAAATTAACATATTGGGAACTTATGTTGTTAATTTTCTTTCTTGATTTAAATTCAAAAACCAATCTCATGAAGCATTTTCAGTGCAGTCAATTTACGTGAATTCACAGTTACGGGAGAGATATTACTGCGTCTTCCATCTGATATCGATGCTACGTTGGGACGCCACGATAATTTTCCTCCTGTAAAAATTGCAACAGGTTCCGAAATTAAATTGGAGAATCGCATTTCACGTGTATCAAGAGATAATAAATTGACACCATTTGAAACAGTTTTCTTCACATATTAACATTTTTTATTTAAATCTTTATTAGCACTTACATGATGATCGTCTAACCAGATAACACCCACAACTGAGCTTCCATACGGTTACAAGTAAAACTGAGAATCAACAGTTACTGAAACAATGTATTCACAGGGTGTGGCTTCTAAGAGATGAAAGAGTAGCTTATTATGTCTTCTTACAAAATCCAAATACTAGGCTACTTTAAACATGTATGATGCCAATTATGTTGCATAAAGTCTCTTTTAAAAAAATAAGAGTATGGAAGTTTAGCTAGAGACTAGGGCAAAAATAGAATTTCAAAGGTATTTCTCTTGAACTTCGTTTCGGTTCTTAATGATTTTTATCCTATATTCCTTTGGTTAAAATTCATAAGTCGCGTTTATTTTCACATCAGACGAGTTTCAAAGCATGTCTGATGAAAAAAATTTAACCGCACTTTAAGGAAAATACCCAATATTTTGGAACAACTTTGACTGCGCAATAATTCAGTTTTGTTTCCACTCACAGTTCTCTTAATACATAAGGAAACACTACTAATTAATCCAATTGGTTTCACACTAAACGAAAGCAAGTTGGGCTGTACGTGAACACTTTTTATTTGCAAAACGGTCACACTCGAGGACACGTGCTATCTCTCTCCTCTTATATTCTGTTCTGGTTTTAATTCATAATTTAATAATAGAAGGAGTGCGCGCACATCACAGGGGCGCAACGAACACATACCCGAACAAACTTGATTTTTCATTCTCGTTATTCATTTTTCCATCTGATTTTAAAATTGATTACCTTGTAATTTAGAGGAATATGTCAATTAAATATATCAATTTTAGAAATGATATGAGTAAATGATCGATGCACTGGCGTATATTTAATATGCAGTGACAGTAAGAAATTTGTTTCCTCAGACGCTGTTTAGTTATGTTCTATTTTCTTTTCTCTTGGAAACTTTCAGCTGAAGCATGCTTTCGGTTTCTTTTTTGTAACAAAGGAATCCCCCTTATTGTGTGAATGGACAGTAAGGGGATAGTGAAAAAAGAATTTGGCAGAACTGGTCTCGAATTGAATCGTTCTGACTTTCAGTATTTATGGCTTTCCAGCATGTCGTGGATGGGATGTAAAATAGGGGAGTTTAAAGTAAGCAACTGATTGGTGCTTCATCTCGCCAGATTGCCACCTTACTATTGTTCCGATATTCTTTCTCGTTACGTAATATTCTGCCTCACACCGATCGGTTTTTCGGAACTGGTGTAGAGATGCGCATTTGTGTGTAGAGAGGGATGGAAAATACGAAGTGAAACTTATCACGATTGATTACGCATTTACGAGCTCAAATATATAATATTATTATTGTATCTGTAAAACTGGTTTAATGTTGTAATTAGAATGTGCATTAAAAATTCGACTACCTCAATAGGCATTGAAATCAGCGCACCCTATTGGTTAGAAGTCTTGTTTCAGGAACTTCACACTCTTGAATTAATAGATATGCATTGAAATTGTAAATACATAAGAGTGCAAACAGCACTAAAGAACTGATATAAAAACTCGTTCTTTAACCGTTATCTTTTTTATGCTATACAGTCATCAAATATAATAAATACGAAGGGAATATTTAGAACTCTATTTTTGCTGATATCTAATCGATTTATACAATGGTTTCTTAATAAAAACTTTAACGATATATATAACAATTGATTGTATTTTGTGTGAGATTATATTAATTACATGACATTCAAGACATTTAAATTTAATCTAAATGTGTAGGGCACATGCAGAAGTAGATTGAAAAAAATGACGAGAATATAACGTTGATCTATAACTAAAAAGGTGGAAACACTCAAAATGAAACAACATTAATGTTTATGAATTGAGCAATTAACAGCGATGTCTAAAAGAGGAATTTCAAGATTACTTCACTTAAAATATGTAATCCTGTAACTGAGAATTTTCTTGGGAAACAAGATTATTTACTCATCTTATTATGTTTGTTCCTAATATAAACAAATTAATTAATAACAAATGAACCGTGAGATGGAGCTTGCATATCGTTCAGAATCTTTCTTTTTATTTCAAAAATATTTCTTTATATTACAAAAGTATACTGTATTATTCTAGAAGTAGAATCAGTAGTTTAGATACAGAGGTAAAAATAAAGAAATTACACCTCATCAAAAACTGCTTCAGAATGTCAAAATAAATAAAATAAAATATCTCGCTCTTAGAAATTACGATCTGCCAAATTGTAAAAATATCCCCTTTAACAAAATAATACGAGTGAATAACAAGTAAATGTAAACGAATCGCTGAGTTTTTCACGGTTATTCATTTTCCTTGCTTCCAACGTCAATTTTGCTTCAAATCATTATAATCAGATGGAAGAAAATATGATATATTCTAATTTAAATCAGCATCAGAATGGGACTGGCGAACCATCGCATTAGAACTTTCTTTCAAAGGAAATCAATTTAATTTCAGAGCAAAGTAAATTTTATAACTTTCTTCTTTGCCTATTTAATTAAAAACTTATTCTTGTTGATTAAAATCAGAATTTCAGTAAATGAAATTCAAACGTGCGCTCATTCAAAGCACAAAATTGATTGGATTTAAAAATATTCTTTTCCAAATATTTATTTTTGATAAATCTTTACTTCTAAATACGAGCCTTCAGCTATTCATGAAACTTAATTAATTTATTTTTCTTTTCAATCCAGATTGCGATCGAAATCGAGAAGAGTTACAAGTACTTATTAAATTTACTTCGCGATACAGTATTACAAATTTTGAGGCATTAATTAGGTAGATGACTGTTTTTAACTTCCAAGGCGAAAGTTATTTTTCAATTATCATTCCTTTCCCAAGAAATTTCGGTCACATACCGAATTTCTTCTTCAGAGTAACTAAAAGAAGTACTTTAATCCATCAAGGAAAAAATAATAAGATTTCCAAATCTTCCTCGTGAAAATAAGTTTCAATTACATATTAGATTTGAGTCCACCCTGTGCCGAATTATTCCTCTAGGTGTTAACTATTTATGGTAAAAAGTGAGGGAAGAATCAATTATGCCCGCTTTAACTTTGACATGTTCTGGACAAGAAAATTAAATTTTCTTTCTTTTTATTTACTTCTGAAGTACCGTTTCTTCATTGTTTTAAGTATTTATACTTTCTACCAATGTACTTTTAAGTGTCAAAATGCATCCTTTACATTAGTTTACTTTTATTTTGTTTTACCTCTTTTAACTAGAAATAAAAAATGTCATGTGCTTTAGGCAGAATATGCACATCTACCTATGATATAATTTTGTTATTTTCGCATTCTTATACTATTTAGTTATTTTTTTAGCGCAATGCCCAAAATAATTATCCTGAATTCGTTTGATCGAGGTAAGCAATTATTGATATCTCTGATTTCATCAACATTTTATAAAGAATTTGGTTTCAAGTACCATACATGGCGAGGATTGGTTTGTGTACATGAGACACACATGTACACTAGACACTTATGCTTAGTCTCAATTGCTGTTTTAATCACAGTAGATAAACACATAGGAAATATGAAGATTTGGACCGAAAAGCTGATCATAAGGGTAAAAGATTGAAAGTAAAGGCAGTACGAAAATAAAGCATCGATCAACTTAACGAAGATTTGAGAAATAGAGTTTTTTCAATTTTCTTGTTGCACATATCAGCTTATGGCCATTATCTAGATCATAATTATATAATTATCAATTATCATCATTAATTGAAAAAGATGTCATTTGGATACATAAATTCTAGATTTTAATTATTTTAGATAGTTATTTTAGTTCAATTTAGTTATATTAACATCCCGTTTGGAAGTAACACGTGCACGATTTTGGGACGGACCTCGTAATTTTGAACCGTGATCAGATGACGATGACGACACCTGAGCTGGCACACCCTCTCCAAACTTCAGCACCACGACGATTGGCTCCCTACGTAAGATTTAGCGTACAACAGGCCCACATACGCGACGGATCTTCAGTGGACATGAAACCCCCTGGCCCCAAGGCAGAGCCCTTACCACTAGGCCACCGCGGCCTCCCTTTAGATCGTTATATACTCACATTTAAGAGCAATAAATTATTTCTTATCTAAACGAAATGATTAAATGCTGTTTTTTTATATATTTACGTATGGTGTTTTAACTCATTTCTGTTAACATGCAGATTTGGCATGTAATCCAAAGTTAACTTATATTCCCATATATCACAAAACTGTTTATTCCTCCTCACTTCGAATTTCGCCTTGTCACTCATGCTTTTAAATAATATGTTTATGGAAAACTAGAGCATTTGCTAAAAAATAACATTCAAACTGGAAATAAAAGTGAAGAAATACTTAAAAAATGTGCCTAAATATCAATTTTTAATCTGAAAATAAAAGATTTTAGTTTAAAAGTTGCCAATATATTCTTACAAATATTAGAAGTAATCACCTAGTAAGAGGAAAGCAAAAAATTTCTTTATATAAGCGTTCGGAATTTAATTAATGAGATTAAATTTACTATGAATATTATTCCCTGAAATTGAAAATTTTGTATACTTTTATCTATACAAATTCTTTTGGCAAGCGCACAATGTAATAAGCCCATTCTACCGTATCCTGCAATTTAGTTTAATTTTAAAGAAGCATTACGTCTGAAAAATGCGTCTTTCATTTACAGATGTGCTATTTTTATGCATTTAACCTATTTCTACACTGTAAAAAAAATCCCGTAAAATTTACGGTTTTAAACTGGCATCTGGGTTGGTTGTGCAAAACCGTAAAAGTTACGAAGTAAATCCGTAGTCACAACGGTTTTTTACCGTATGAGATCAAGTTTTCTCGTTAAAAATTAAATCATCGAAGTAAGTGACGTCATCGACTGAGTTGAGTTGTTTTCTCCTTCTGTTCGAGTTGAGTTGAAACGTGCTGATGTGTATTATCGATTAGGAATATTAATTAATCAAGGCTTTATTATTAATTTCAATTAATCTAATTTTTAATTGAACTTACTTGGACGATTTCGATGCAAGATGATGACAAAACTTCTAACTCCTCCGAGCCGGGGATCGAAACCGCGTTCATAGAAACAAAAGACAGTCGCTCTAACCACCAGACCACCGGAGACTTCATAAAATGAAGTAAAAATAATCTATTTGAGTTTTAAAGTCACTATAGCTCTAGTGGCGCCACCTAGTGGTGTAAAAATCAACTATTGCCAGAACACGTGTTTTAAGGTTAGCTTTCATGAGTGACAACAGGTTACTGCAACATGTGTAAACAATAGCGGAGATGGAACCCTATTAAAAACATGAAAGGAATGCAATAAAATTACATTTAAGAAAAGGGAAAGTTATCATACGGAAAGCAATACCGTATGACGAAAAATAGAATTTGAACTGACGGTTTTAAACCGTTTATGGCTGGAGCGGAAAACGGTGAAAAACCGTTTTGTCAACAAAACAGCTTTAAACCGTCAAATATACGGAAAAAGTCCGGGAAAAAAACGGATATTTTTTACTGTGTAGGTATTACGTATACGTTATCTCCGACCAAGCTGAAGCCATGTGGTCCAAACGAGAGGTCGCGCGAAGCAATCCTACTCAAACAATTCAACTTTCTAGCTAGAAAGGGACTAATAAGAACATAAACATAAAATTAAATATTCAAAAATTATAATTAAATATTATTTGTAGGTATAGTATACTTAGTGTATCAAAAATACTGAACTAAATTTCGTTTGAACAATTGGCCCATATCTAGAAAACGGGATATTAGATATTTTCCAAGAAACTTTATCATCTCATGTTGACTAAAAAAATAGTACCTTTTTAAAATCATAACATTAGGTCAATATATTTTTCTAAGATTTTCAAACCATTCCTTTGAGAAAAGAATTCCATATTTTATTGGTTTCGTTTAAAATCCTAATCTATATCTGTAGAGATTATGACAGCCATATTCCCCCTTCAGTATTAGGTTTAGCAAAAGAAAAACATGGATAGAAGCATCATTTTTTCTTCTATAATAAATACTTTTATCATTGGCGAAGAGCAATTGCAATTCTGAAGTTTCCTTTAACCTAATATTTCAATGTTTAATGCGAAGACGCGCATATGAACAAAATCTGATAAATTGAAGCAAATGAATTTTATGTTTCACTGGAAAATTTTGAAGAAAGTGTTTTTCTATTGAATTTACCGGTAGATAAATTCAATTTTCGTACGGATCTGATAAGGTTGAGTTCAGCTTGAGATTTAAGAAGCAGCCTTTATTTTGACATTATAACGAAATAGTAGCTTCGTAATTTTTGGCTGGAAGGTATATTTTTTGTTGCAAAATAGGAAGCCGTCAATCTAGTTTGAATAATTTAATAATAATAGAACAGTAGCTGTTTTACTCTTTTCTTAAAACGTTTTTTAAATGGCTAAATCAAAATCAAGTATTATTTCTCTACTCCATTCGCAAAATACAGTAAAACGAAAATATTCTGCTCGGTTCATGGAAATAGCTGTTCAGTTTTTTTTTTGTTTCATGCAGAAATTGTTCCTGGAAATAAATAATTTTCGAAATTACCCTAGCGAAGCATCTCATACTTACAAAATACTGAGAAAAATACTTACAAATTAAATATTTCAATAATAGAAATCTTACGAATGTACAGATTTTAGACGCATGCAGTGTCTAGAATCTTTGCCCCAAAATGCATGATAACAATTATTAAGAAGCATGTATTAAACTCATAACTAACTTGTGAGTTGCAGTCAATTTTTAAATTAGTAGATAGCAATGAGAATAGTGACCAGAAAACAACATTCAGCAAACTTTCACTTTCTCCAACTAATAACCTTTAAATTGTTTCAATTTATTCTTAATTGTTTTTGCTTTATAATTGCTCATATAAAGACTGTCCTCACATGCTTGAACGATTTTGAAATTATAAATATCAGGTTTCGACAAAAAAATTTCTTGTACTATAAATTTTCTATTTTATTACTCTCCTTCTTAACTATAATTCCACATCTTAATTCTCCAGACAATAATGCCATTTGTAAAATTAACATATGTAGTATTTCCCAGTTTTTCACACACCATTAATAGTTTTAGGTCTATAATTGTTCATTGCTCCTTCAAATTGATGAAAATTACAGAAGACCATGTCTGATACATCTGGTGGTTCAGAAGGAATGCGAGTAAAAAATCTTGAAATGATACTGGTTTTCTTGCTTCATTTTTTCGAAGAATATAACAAAGGATTTTCATGTGTGGTTGCTTGCTTTGTCTTATTGGAGTTCTATTGCTTGATGTGTTTGAAGGTAAATAAATGGTGTTCCTTCCTGAAATAATGGCTCAGAAACATTATTTTGTCAATACGAGGAATTGATTTTTATATTTTTGTGATTCTTTATTTTTAATTTCCCATTATATGGGAAACCGGCAACAACCACAAATCCCTCACTAAAAGTATCTTTAGATTCTTTGAACCATTTTTTAAAAATTTCTTCTTCCTGTTTAAGGTAAGAAATAGATCTTTTCGTGCCATCATCACTTAGATGTATCTAGATTTCATCAAACGTTGCAGCATTTTCCCATTTTTCAGAAGGTAAAGGCTCCCCATACGTAATTGTGGATCAAGAAATACATTCGGTCACATGCATCGCTCGATGAAAGACGATGAATATTTAATTTTGGGGATTTTTTTTATTAATATCCAAGTCACCACATTATTTTGTTTACAGGTGAAACTGAGCAGTGTAACGACTTTGTAACAGTTCGTAAAAATTCGCTTCCTTTTCGGATGAGTATTTTGAAATATTTGTTTTTAGTTATTTGCAAATTATTCTTGTTTTTCCTTTATTATTATTATTAATCATAGTTATTATACCTTTAAATATGATGATTCCATGACATTCGCAGTGTTCTGAATAATATACGATACTTCTCTTTGGAAAATAAGAAAGCATAGCCTTCTCTCTATTGTGTATTTACAAGCGTTTTTTCTGTAATTAGAGAAAACTTTTAACATCAGATGACAAATAAGAAACCATAGCATTATCTCCATTGTTTATTTACAAACGCCATTTGGTAATTAAAGAAACCTTTTAACATCAGACGACAATTTAACTCTGAACAAATAATTACTGTAAAGCTAAAGCTGTTTCTAATAAAAAAATTACTCACATTCGATTAAAAGTGTTCATCAAACGAGCGAACGATCTCTTCACATTATTGTACTTACCTAAATATCTTCTCTTGCTCATTTTTGAGATTTAGCATATTTTAAGTAATTTTTTCATTATTAAAGTATTCCGAACATAAATCACCCGTCAATCATCAAAAAATTAAATACAAATACGAAAACAGTTCCGTGCTAAATATTTATTTCAATTTTGTCTGCATACTTCTCTGACGATTTTTTTTTAATTTAAAGAATAATAACCATTTTTTAAAATGCAAACATTTCTTTTTGAAAACAATGATTTCAATAAACGCACCTTTTCAAACAGTTTTATATTACAATTTTATTAATTTTAATATTAGCTATTTCACATAATTTGGAAATTTACCATTATATCGATTTATAATTACGCTAACACCCTATGTTAGCTGTTATGGAATTTACAGAATGTCAGAGAGATATAAATTCTGCATTTCTCATAAATCGATTATTTCATTCCTAATTATAGCATCTTTGAGTGAAATGGTGATTCAGCCAAATACTTCCCATAAATAACAAGCCTTAAATAATACCGATATTTAAAATTAGCTTCTAAACACATTTTTCGATTCAACACTTTTATACAAACAAAAACTGATAATACTGGAAAGGTTCTTTCAAAAAAAAAGTGCATTAAATTTTTATATGGATAACGCAGCATAAAAAGATTCCATTTTAAAATAACGCGTGAGTTTTTTGTTTGTCTCAGGGCACAGCAGACAACTAGCAAATGATCTTTAATTATAACGCAGCGACTTAGATCTCCTTACTGCTTCTGTCTGCCTTGTTCCGGCGGAAGACGACGCTCTTAAAAAGAGTACGTTGATCTTAAGTAGGGATTTCGATCCAGAATGGCTTAGGCGAATACTTCAAAGAGCTTTTTGAGGTACTTAAGCCTTTGTGAAAAGAGTCTACGAAATACGAACAATGAGCATGGATATGTGGCCTTTTGTTTAGCTTACTGTTATAGCAGATTGTAAGACACTCTTCAAGTGCTGTAATGACGTCAGTGGATTCACTGTAAAAGTAGGTGGCTTGCCCCGTATTTTGAAATTGTTGCTCACTTTCTAATGCAAAATAATTCTGATAGTTAACAGCTAAAATGAAACGGTTTGAAGAAGGTAACAAAAGTAAAATGCAGGTTTCTTATTCTGTACCTCAGAGGTAAACAATCTTATATAACAAATTTTAATATTTTACAGAAGAGCCAAGAAGCTCAAGAGTGCAATGTATCGCAATGAGCAATTAATTTTTGACAGCGGTTGTTTTGCGTTCTTTTTGACCTACAGCTGTGATATTTTACTCATCAAAAGCATCGGTTGTGTGATCAAAATCAATGAAATTGGACTTAAGATAGCTTACCTCTCAGGTACAGAACTATGAAATGAACAATTTTATTATTATTATTATTATTTTTATTATTTTGAAAAATAAAATAATTTTATTGGATTTAATAAGGTTGTTGCTCACTTTAAAGTATTGACTGTATTAAATGAAAAGCGTATATTTTTCTGCATTAGAGTAACCCAGGATTTTATGGAAAAGCGTCCCGCAATTCTTTCACATCATGGATATGTAAAGTATATTGAACAACTGACCTTAATTAAAAGGAATCTAGTGTTTACGGAAATTAAAATGGACGGTATATATTACGACTATTTTGATATCTTGCATAAATAAGATACAACATCTGAACTTGGTTAAAAGAAATACGGTTTGTTTAAAGAAATTAAAATGCAGAGTTTAAATAACGATTCCAGAAATTGAAATCGGAATTGCATGGTTTGAGATATCTTAATTCCATATAAGTTCTGAAAACAAACTAATTATAGCAATAATGTTATAGAAGATTACAAGACACTTTTAAAGTATTGTAATGGTGTCAGTGGATTCACTACAAAATTAGGTGACTTGGCTCATATTTTGAAATTCTAATATACTTCTTAATGCGAAATAATATTGACAGTGAGGACGTAAAATTATAACCTACAAAAATGGTATAATCTAAACACAAAAGAAGAAAATAGATTTCTAGCTTTGACCAAGTAACGGACTGGAAAACTGAATAATTCCGGAAAAAAGGGAATTTTTAAATGTGTCCATTTTGTCTGTTGCTTTCCTTAAATTAATGAACGAAAAGTGCATGTCATTCTGCTTTAAAGAGTAACATCACAGGATTTTAAAGTCTAGAGGAAACATCGCTTTGACATTTTGGACATGTATTGTATTGAAATGCACGCCTAAACTTGGTTAAAAGGAATTCAGTGTTTACAGAAATTAAATTATACGATACACGTAGGTGGTTCAAAAATTAAGATAACAAGAGCTCTCACAGGTGCAAAACTTCCCCGTGCGAATTAAATTCTATGTCTAAATAGAATAGACGATCACAGCATTCAAACGCCACCGGTAGATGGAGCTAGTTGCGCCGTAGCGCTCCGATATCTCAGTTAGAAGATGGCGGCATTGGCGGATGCATGGTTGGCGATTGAAGTACGAATTATGATAAGATTTTGGCGTTTAATAAACATCCCCGGTTGAAATTCATCGCCGAGTAGTGGAAGTTTACGGAGAAAGTGTAATTTCACGAAAACAGGTGTTGTTTTGGTGCAAGGAATTTTAACTTGGCAGAACAGATGTGCGAGACGAGCAATTTTCAGGGCGGCCATGCACGTCAACCACAGCCCGGATCTTGCACCAAGTGATTTTCATCTATTCGGACCTTTGAAGAAGCACCTGGCAGGTAATCATTTCAGAACCGATACGAAGTTCAGGAAGCTGTCGTTAAGTGGCTCCGCGACCTGGACCCTGATTTCTTCTATGCCGGTTTCCATAGATTGGTGTACAGATAGCACAAATGCCATGGTGACTATGTGTAAAAGTAATATATACCAGTGCCTTTCTACCTTTGTCTGTCTCTTTGATTTCGTGAATAAACCTTTTCTCAGAGGACTTGTTGCCTTACTTTTTGAACTGTAGATTACGACTGAAATGAAGTTAATTGGAATTTCATGGTTTGAGAAATTTAAGTTCCATTTAATTTAAGAAAATAAAATGTAAAAAGAAAAAAAAAAGAAACAAAAAAAAAACGCTGCGGTCTTTAGGTTCATTTTCTTATCGGCGTCTAAGAGTCTTGAAAAGTACGTTTTGGCCATATTTGTGTCCTTGGACCTGTATTTTGCAATTATACGAAAAAGAAATGTCCATGGAAACGTAATATGTCATTGAATTCATGCCTCACGTTAATCACTTTATTGATTTACCCGGGAGTCGTAAGTGCATCGAATTACATTTAGTCATTATTCGATGTAAGAAAATTGTGTGAAATGCATAAACATCTGAAGTGTTTTGTAGATTCTTAATTGAATTTATTTGATTGGAATGACGACACATTCCCAAAACACAAAGTGTCATCTAGTACAAAAACTAAACAGTTAAATGGTTAAATGTTTATGAGGTAAAACCGGGGAAGGGGAGAACGTAAAAAATTGTTAAGATTATTTTTCCTGCAAGAAGATACGTTATGAATTCTGAAAGTGTGTCAGAAATTCTTCCTATTTTCCGACAAAACAATGCAAAATAAATTATTCTTCCCCGGTTTCACTTTTCTAGATAGCATTTTTTTTGGATTCAATTCATGTGACGTCATAATCACTCGGCAAATATCACCATGCATGTCATCAAAATTCTAATTGCAAATTGTGTAGCATTGCTTTGCGACTTAACCCTTAAATGCTCAGTGTTGCCTTTCAGCAACATACCCAATTTTGTCTTCTAAAAAATGAGAATAAGACTGTTGGAGTAAGACTGTCTAATGCCTGTTGTTGCCAATAGGGTACATATTGAAAATTTTATTAAATCAATTTACAACTTATAGATGACAGCTTGAGTGCTGATACAAAATAAAAATAAATTGATGTTTTTCATTTAAGTCCGCATATTTTTTGCTTTGTTTGTGCGCTTGAGAATACCATATTTTATTCTACACTGTTGAAGGAA
Source organism: Araneus ventricosus (assembly GCA_013235015.1). Lineage (NCBI taxonomy): Eukaryota > Metazoa > Arthropoda > Arachnida > Araneae > Araneidae > Araneus > Araneus ventricosus. The sequence goes on from BGPR01000005.1 coordinate 323,013, forward strand.
ATTCCTATTCCTTTTATTAGTTATTAAAATTCAACCTATGTTTAATATTATAGAAATGAATATTTAATATAATTTGTAAAGGAAATTTTTCTGAAATAAAGATAAGTGTTTTCAGTTGGTCAAACACTTCTTTTTAGCTATAAACTATGCTTTAAACAAAGTAGGATTTTTTAAAAGTTTTTTCCCATGTTTTATTCAAGAAATGAAAGTCAGAAACATTTCTAAATAATTTTTTTTAAAAATCGGGCTTTTAAGAGTCAATACAACCATCAGCAAATTCAAGATGTATACTGAATTTAAAAATTAAAACGGGAGGACACACTAGACTAGCGTACTACGCGAGCATAAATGGACCCATTTCTCACAACCAAATTATGAGTGAAGTTTTATTCAATATTTCAATCACCTTTTCAAAATTCTAAGCTAAATATTCTTTTTCATTTCTTTAAAAGTTCATTTCCGATAAATTAAGTTACCTTGTGTTAATATTTGGAGTACAAAAGTCTCTGTCAATTTATATGCACGGATGAAACATTGCTACGTATGGGATATTTTCTCATAAATATGAAACTATGAGCAGAAAAAAATGTGAGAATAATAAAAAATTCAAAACTGGTAATGTGATTGGTCCATACTGTTTGCAATTTGTTATTATAATTATAGAAGGTTATCTTTTAAAAATTTCAAATTAGAAAATTTTGATACTTTTTACCATACTAAGAGTATAAATGGGATTTTAATCACATTACATAAGGATTCCTTTATGATTTTATATCATAAAGGAACCTGAGGTACTTTATAATGCCTTTGGTGGTTGCGTAATTTTCTTCTATTAAAAATATTCTTTTTTCGATTAAGAAAAATGCGTAAAATGCGTTAAATGCGTAAAGCATAGATTCTTCTTATAATATTACATTTATGGAATTTTCAAATAAAAGTTAATTTTTTTCACCAGATTCGAGAACATTATTGGAAAAATTGAGTTCTTTATTAATAATAGAAGAATAGAGTAAGTTTTGAACCACATGTACACATCACATGTTTCAAAATAACATTCATAGCATTGTAAACTTTTCTTGTTTTCCGTATGCCTTTCTTTAATACCATGTATTTGTTCATAAACGTATGGTTTTAATTTTTCGTATTTTACATTTTCACATTTTTCCTAGAGTCATAGAAAATCGTATGCGTAAAAGAGACGAAACACGTTTTTTTACGGCTAGAGGAGAGGAGAGGGAAGATAAAGCATTCTAAACTTTTCTTGCTCTCTTCATTTTTTCTTTAATATAATGTACTTGTTTATAATTTTAGGGTGATTTATTTTTCTTATTTTATAAATTCACATATTCCCCAAATTCATAAAGAATTGGATACATAGAAATGCGAAAAAAGTGATGAAGCACGTTTTTTCTCGGGTAGGGGAAGGGAATGTTTAGGGCTCCTTCCAAGACATCAATAAGTTGTAGGGTTCGTATGAAGTGACGGGGCGAAATGACGTCATCTTACGATTGTAGGACAGGAAATTACACTTCAACCTTCCTTCGAGTGTCTAAGATGTAGACATTGATCGAAGGTAACCGGTACTCCATGTCTTAGAAAAAACCGAAGAAAGATAAATAGGTTTTTGCTCTACGTGTTACACGACTTTGATAACTAGACTTTCTCTGGGAACAGGAATGTATACTAGATGGCTTAACGCATTCTGTTTTGCATATTTACTTTATGGATATGCCAATATAATGGCTATTTTAAATCGGAAATTCTAAGATGATTTATTCACGAAGATAAAGGAAGAGATATTACGCATATTTTGAAAATATGCGGCAAATTTGTATTGAAATTCCTTACATTTTAGTTTTTACACGCTTTTATTTAACTTAATTTCTTTCATCTTAGTAAAGCTGGAATTTTGTAATCGATTTTTCACTCAGTTTCTCATGAACTAGAAAATTTTGTACATCTGTATGTTCCAGACAAAAATACAATTATTTATTATTGTCGTAACTTCATTATCAGTAAATCGTTTGATTTTAATTTAATTTTGATACCATGTGAGAAGTCCCTTCTTATAGAATTTTGGGAAAAACTGTATTATATATTCCATAATATTTATTATAATGAATTACGAAAAATAGTTTAGTCGAAGAAATAGAAAATAATAAAAATAAAAAGTGAAATGACGCACTCTTCTATTAGTAAGCTAAAAAGTCGAAAATAATTTTATAAAAAAAAAAAACAGTATGTCAAAGCAAATATCGTAAAATCGTAAGGTGCTGAATAGATCAAGATAAGTAAATCAAGCCACAATGAATATCATAAGAGAAGATTCCTAAACATTAATTAAATATTATATTATGAATGTGATAAAAAATCCACTTTACTCAGAGTACTTTTTATAACAGCGTTTCACGCTTTTATGATTTGTGCTTTGATGGATTTTGCTCGATTGGATGGAATGATTGAAACTGTCCTCACTGGCAAAGAATGACTTCGAAATTTAACAAAATACAAAATAGTGTGGGCCAAAAAATTTTTTTTCATGCCGCTATACCACCGAAATGTTGCAAATGGCTGAGAAATTAAGCAAGGAAGAAAAGTAAGGAAATTGCTTGATATCTTCCGCTCGCGCATCAGCCTTGAAAATCGTAAAACTCGACTGTTTTTTAATTTTTTAAAAGTTTTAAAATTTCTCTTTATCTGTTTATTTTAGCATTAGCTGCTAAGTACTAATCTTTTTAAGAGTAATAAAGTTTATTTTACGAAAATACGTCCATAATGTTCGGTGGCACGTTCCCTCTAAGGTTCACGAAAATATATGAAATTACTTTTATATACAATTTTTATTTCTTAACCCTCAAGATTATCTTCATTTATCAATTTTCAATCTAAGGAGTATACGGAAATTATTCAAATGAATGCTTGTAGTTTAACTCCTTCTCCTCTGTTGCAAGACATTAGTGATGATGAAATCAATTCCCCCTATTCGGTCTGGTGAAGCCTCTGAATCTGAATGGAACGTTTCCATGTCCCATTCAGCAATATGTCAAACTCGTATCAGAAGCAGAGTGTTCCTATGGTCATTCAACCTGGCATATGCCCGAGGGCTTTTGGGAACCGAAACCAACTACTTTATGTATAGATCAGAAATCGTTCGTAAATTACAATATATAGCCAAATATATTTCCTTCACCTTTCCAAAACATTTGACATAAAAGAAATAAAAATAAACTGTAGTTGCGTATATTAAAAATAAATTAACAGCAGATAACAACTTGGAAAATTACGCATAGAATATTTAATCATTTGAAATATTCTCCATTGTTAATAAAATTGAACCCATTTATTTTTATCTTATAATAAGTGTTTATGATTGCTTAGAGTAATTTTAATATTTTTTTTTCTAACAAGAAGGTGAATTCATGTATTGATATCCTAGTTTTTCTTTGAGAAATCACATTCTTCAGACTATAAAAAACTTTATTTACGAGAACCCACAAAATCTAAAGGTCAGCGCTGATCAGAAGCATCACGAAAAGTTTGTGGAAGTCTAGAAGCGACGCTATTACCCTCGATTTCTGAAATTTCCTATAAATCAGATATCCATTTATCATTTGAATTGCATGCAAGAAATTACGAAGTGTTAATAGCTAAAGTGTTTTCTTAATGGTCTGCTAATTTTTTGTTATTTTCTGCATTCTTGCCATTCGTTCTTTAGTAACAAATAATATTCTAATTTTGGAGCTTAGTTTTGCATTGCGTTACAATAAACAAAGAAAATAAATGAAGTTGATATATTTTTAGACCTAAATAACTTTTTCTCATGCATATATATCGATATTTTGCAATTCATCGGCAAGAAGATAAATGAAGATTATGTTGAGGGTTAGAAACTAAAAATTGCATTTTAAAGAAATTTCATATATTTTTTGTCGATCTTGGAGGGAACGTGCCACCGGAAATTATGGACCGATTTTGATAAAATAAACTTTATTACTTTTAAGATTATCAGTACATAGCAGCTAATGCTAAAATAAACAGATAAAGAGAAAATTAAAATTTTTTTGTTATTTCTTCAAGCTAATGCCATTTTAGTCTATAATTAAGTATCTTAACTTATACTAAGTGTCAAACTCCAGCACCCATTTAAATCCTCATTACCATGTTTAACTAAATGCGTCTCATTTTATTTGTAAGACAAAGAACTGTAAAGCAATATGCAATAATAAGCAGACTTCAAAGCAGACCAATTTGTAAAACAATATCGAATAAATTTAATAAAATGGGTTTTTATAACACCTTTTGATTCTCGTACTAAAAAGTATAACATTTTTATTTTAATTATTTTCTACTTTAATTTATAATTTATTATTTTCATTTAGCATTTAATTTATAATTTATTATTTTCATTTAGCATTTACTTTATAATTTATTATTTTCATTTAGCATTTAATTTATAATTCATTCTTTTAAATATGACTGAATCTTGAAATCGATATTTTTCTCAAATTCACTACCAGGTGGAGTTACCCATATGGAATCAAAATTCAATTTAAAAAATCTACAAACTGGTAATTAAGTTCTGAAAATATAAAAATAGACGGCACATATGTGCAGAAAATTTCAAAACTCTGGAACATCAGGAAGAGAGTGAAAAATCGATTACAAAATTACATCTCTATAAACAAAAATCAAGTCGAGTTTAAAAATGTCAAATTTTACTACGGAAAGAATCCGTTCGGACAAGTTAAAGTAACAAATAAGGAAATGAAGGTTGAAAATTTATATGTTTATAATTATAACAAGAACATATATGCCAATGACGATAGGAGGGGAGTGAAAATATTATTTTTAAACTTGTGACTGTGTACAAAGCTATAATTATGCATGAGATGTCGAATTGCTAAGTGGCCATGAGATGAGTCCAAATTTAGGAAATTATAGCAATAATTTCAAAATCCGTAGAAAATGCGGCAATATCCTTAAACTAGAATTCTGGAAAGTATCACATTCAGTACGAAACGCTACTTTGAATTTGTGAGTCGAGTTACCTTTATGAGTATTTTATACCCTTTGTTTTGTCGTCACTGGTTATATCTTTATAAGAAGACACAATAGCATTGCATCATCACAGCTCTTCTATTCTTCAGAAAATTAGGACAACTTCAACTTTTCGTGATGTAAATGCAAAGAAATATTTAGACTATCGTCTGAATATTAACACTTTATGTCCCATATTAGCTTACCAGCAACCTTTTAATTTTATTTTTGCATAATTAGATACGTTTTGATGCTCAATAACCCAGGAAAGAGGGAAACAACTTCTATATTAATTAAAATAACTTAATTAATTTAATTAATATTTAAAAACTTTTAATTTATCCTTTCAGTTGTCATCTATTGTGTGCTGATTCTTCGTGTTCTTGTGAATACCGTCGGAGAAAACGGTCATAGTAAGAATGAATAAGTGTGATTAAATCGGGACTTTGAAATCCCTTCGGGATATAAAGGGTTACGCAGTCTGATGACAGACAGTCGTCATGCATCTGGACCATTAATGCAATTGGTTAGAAAGGTATTCGTGATATAAGTGCGAAGAAATATTTAGGTTATCGTCTGAATTTGAAGTAGACTGATGACAGCCAGATGTCACGCATCTGGACCGATAATACATATGACTATAGAAAGCGCGTGAAGACAGCCAAGCGCTTATATATTTCGGAATGGATTCAACCACATATTTTGTATGTATAGATATAACACAGATGAATGTTCTTTGATAGAGCTAATACAAGCTGCTCACTTACTGTCCTACCGCCACGAGAAAAACCCTGGACACCAGGCATGTCGGTGGTGGTCCTTATGGGAACGGGATATTCCATTGCATTTTGGGAGTGAAGGAAACGCCTTTATTTCATTTGGTGCAGATAGAGCCAGCGGAAGTTTCATTTCTCTTTGTGCTTCTTTCGAAAACGAATTTCTCGCCTAACGGAAGTGCGTTTAGTTTGCCAAATGTTACGGTTGATTTTATATCCGTATCCCTCCTTTCTTCGACTCGTCTATTTCAGGCATCCCTGCTCAAGGTTTTTTGCCTGGCGGTAGGACAGTATTACACATCAAATGCTCAACGCCGATTTAATTTTGGTTTCCATTACGCATCTTACAGGAGGAAAAATGGCATGACGTCAGGCTTATAGAACTCGCTATCAAATGTTAGATGGGATGTGCCATTACGATTGTAATTTAAACTGTGACAATACGCGCATTGATTCCGTTACTTTATTTTAGTGTCTTCGTTTCTGCATTTTGTGATTTTTAAAAATTGCTAAACTACAGTTGTATACATCAGTTTTAAGTTTTAAATTTTTGATAATTCAATTTATAATTCTGTAATTAAGAAAGTGTTAATATTTTGATTAAGATGTCTTCCTAAATATTAATAAGTAGGTACATTTGAAAAACTTTCTTATTTCAAGTCAATCACGAAATAATTAAGCCAATTTATAAATTAGTTACTTAAATTATTAAAAGTGAAGTTAATTCTAAAAAGATAAAAATGTAATGATGCAATTATGCTTCACTGCAAGGTGCAGATTTAGAACAATTATACAAAACTCTGATTTTAAATTCTCTTAAGTTAGTTCTTAATAATATAAATTTGAGAGCATTATAAAATTTAAATAATTTAAATAAAATTTAAAATTTGATATTACTTTATCACATTAGAAGTTAGAAGTACGGTTTGATATTCTTTCAAAGTCAACTAATTATCCCCGGTTTTAAATAGAGTAATTGTACTGCTAATTGTAATGGAAAAATAATTATAGGTTGACAGTTGATTAAAATTTTTAACACATAACTATTTTAGAGTTCAGTTCTACTAACAAAAATATTATGTAAAAATAGATATCTTAACATTTCTCGGTTTTTGAACTTACAAGCATGTAATTTTTCTATGTTAAGTATTGGAATGGTAGCTCCAAACTTAAAAAAAGAAATTACTCTTTAGAACATAAAATGAATGGCATTTTTAGCGGGTGTAGCACGGAAATTTATTAACTGCGACAGTTAGATTATATTGCTTTCTAAAATATTGTTTAAAGTAATAGAAACAAATAAAAGTTTCATTACTTTGAACATTCTACATAAATTTTGTTAAGTAAATAAGATATCTTCTTGCACATGGTTTCCCTGAATTTTTCCATGTACCACACGGCGAACTTTTTTCTGTCTGAAAAATACTTTTTGACAAATTGCACCATTCTTGTAATTTCCATAGAATTAAAGATGGACATTACAATGACTAAGAATCTGAATATCTATTGACAGAAATCGTCCAAAAGCGGAGATCTCATAATGTGCAGAAGCATTACAGTCTGTTAAGAAATTATAAGACCACTAACGAATTGATGCATTTCTGCAGAAAAAGACATAATACATAAATCTTTAGCAAGTGTATTTAAAATTGATCGTGGACAGTTTCTGTACTAATTCCAACTTTATAAATTAACTTATATTTTATTAAAATGCAATCATTTTTCTAAACATTAAATTTAAATTATTTTTCATACTTTTTTGTTTTCAGACAAGTGGTTTTATAATTTGTTAACAGTGTATTTTTCATTTATCTTTAATATTTTTGTTAACTTAATCACTTAATGCATTAACAAAATTATTGAAACCTAATTATAATAAATTTTTAATGTCATATTTCATGCGCTTATATTACAATTAAATCCTGTATTTATTTCATAATATCCTAAATTAAAGCGGTCTTATAATTAAGTAGTCTGAACGGACTGCATCACGTTGAACATAACTGATTTCATTGTAAATACCCCTGAACACCTGGATATGCAGAAAATTACATTCTTTGCTTTTTTATTTCTAGTAACTTACAGATTTTGATAAAAATGATTGATTTGAAATTAATTTCTTAATTTTATTACTAAATTATTATAAAACAAAACAACTCGTGACTGAGTAAATAAGGTGCGTCTTAGAGATAAGTCAGTAACTAAAGATATTAACTAGAATACTATTGTAAAGAATATTTCTTTCGGAAGTTATCGACATTTACAAAGAATATATTGAACTTAAAATATATTCTGCTTTTTTCATCAGTAAAATTAGAATTACTTTTACTGTTTTGCCTTTTACTGTTTTCTCATATATTAAAAACTTCTAAAATAGGAAATAATTTTTCTGAACATTTAGCTAAATATACTATACACTAAACTATGTAACCTAAGCCGACAATATTTACATTTTCTAAATACAATATCGCCTATTCAACATTTTCTATAAAAAATATTCAATTTTATCAAAATATTAGCAGATTATAGAAATTAAGAAAGCTTTTCTAGTCTTAAGCAGAATTTGAATTTAGACAGGCAATTTTTATTCATAATTAAAATTTGGGCATAAAAATTTTTCATATTTGATTACATTATTTTGGTTTTTATTTCAATGTTTTGATATTGAAAAATTTAATAAAATGTTTCCATTGTTACTTTCTTATTCATTATCCTCAGAAAAGAATGGTTGGGAAAAAAACATTAGAGTTGAATTTAAGGAGTGAAAATGAGGTGTTGTATAGAATAGGGCAGATGTTTCGAAATAATATGACAATCAATAAAGATGCAAGAACCAAAAATATTTAGGAATTTATGAGATTTTTCAACAAGAAAAGCATGTTATATATATAGGAGGATAATTTTTTTTCAAAATATTTAAATTATGAAAAAAGAATGTCTTGAGATAATTAGAATTTGATTCGTTTCACAGGATTGTATCCATATCATTTTATTTAATCAATAAAAAGTGGATAGAAAACAAGATTTTTGTTTGTTTATTTCAAAGAGTCTGTAGATTTATATTTGAAAATTAGTTTCAGTTTAAAGCTCTAAATTTAATTATTTATTAATAAAAGATAAGATATTGGAATTTGAAAAAAAGCAACACCTAAATTACCATATCGACAAATCTGAGAAAAAAATTCTTTCAATTCAATATTTTAGTAACGTCTAAAGATATTTCACTAATTTGATTTAATAACAGATACATATTGATAGCAAGGTAAAATACAAGCGATGAAAAATGTTCTAAATTTTAATTCTAAATCCTCACGAATTCATTTTGACGAGCATTATTTAACGATTTACAATCGAATATAGTTTTAAGTTATTTTGATTGTTGTAGCAAGAGGTTGATGAGCGTTTATTTTCGAACAACAATGTCAAGGAAAAATCTTATACATTATCATTTTAAGCAAAACCGATTTTTTGTTATTATATTAAGTAAAGTTATTATTATTATTAGTTACAAAGTCTTAAGAATTTCTAATATTGTTCTTAGACAGCAATCATGTTTTTCAAGCAGTATTTTTTCTTGAATTCTATTTCTTCTCTTTTCAATGCCTTCTTCAATCACATTCACGAATAATTTTGAAAAAGAAATTTTTCTTTAAAAATGTCCATAATCACATCACCAATAAAGATTGATACCCAAAAATAAGTAAATAAATAAAAAAATGGATTGCAAATAATATGCCACTTGTTTCTCTAAATTTTTTATAATGCAAAAAGCATGTTCGTGAAGTTTAATGACATCTTATTCTTGAAGATAAAAATTACTTATACCATGTATGAAGATTTGTCCGTTCTAATGAATTTATCGTGGTGTTGGCTTTGTACGCAATCTCACCAGGTTCCATATTTCTTTGAAAAAAGCGAAAGACTTTCAGCCGCTTTTATAAAACTGGATGCAAAGTCATCTCAAAATGGATTTTAAAGTTGGTAGAGAAGTGAATTTCACTTTGTAATTTCAACACGTTCAAATCTCCCTACTTTGTATTAAGGCCAATTTACAACCCACTCATTCGCACAAGTTTTCACAAATTTAACCCCACTCATTTCACTGAGAATCGAACCATTGATCTTCCGATTAAGAATCTGAGATTCTGCCACCATGCGACATCACCACAGCATCTAAAGCAAATGCGTTTCTAGTTATCGACAACTACTTTCTTATGAAAACCTGCAACGGGCTCGGAGGGTTATTAGTAAGGTAAGCTTTCGAACTGAAGGATCACGGGTTTGAGACCAATTCAGGAAAATATCCGTCATGTTTGTGGCCCAAGTGTGCAATAAATCTGTGGTTGAGGGTCAAGCCCCTGCCATTGGTGTAGCGTGGAAGTTTAGAGAGTGTCTGCCATGGTTCAAGCGTCGTCCTCATTATCTTATCACAGTTTAAAATTACAAGTTCTGTACCAAAATAGCAGCTTCTAACTGAACTAATTCAAAACCTGTTTCAAATAAACGAATGGAGCTTTCTTTTAATGTCTTGAATCTCTCTCACACACACATAGAAGAATTAAAAATATACAATTATACGATCACATATTAAGTAGTTGGCTATTATGCAAAGAAAGCACGTTGCCTTTTGGATATTATTGGGATATTTCCCTCCTAAAGAATAATATTCCTTAATATACTTTCCATAATTTCTTCCGTTTTTCATTTGTGCTTTTTGTGTATTTATTGATATATAACTAATACAATTTTGATTTGAACCGGAGAGGTCTATGTTGTAGAGTGGGAAAAAGTAGGGTTCGATCGGGAACGTAGTTGATCCAACCAGCTGAAAGGAGGTGGAAAAGAGCAGGGTTGAAATTTTCATTTCGCCATAACTTCCTTGTTAGTGAAGATGGAAGATAATTCAAACTAAAGGAATTATCGTCTCATCAAAAGGAATAAGTTCTTAATTAAATCTTCTTTGATAGCTGAAATTCGTTAGAAAATAGGGGAAAGATCTCATCGGTTGTTCTTCCATCCTCTTTCATTCTCATAGCTCCGACCCTTATGATTTTAGAAGTAAAAATAGCGGAGAGTGATGAAAGTTTCTTTTCCTTATGTCTCCAAACAAAGGGCATTTAACTTCGCCTTCCAGCTAGGCTATAGGAATTTTTAAACCTAAACATTTGGTATCTCATTTATAAGGAGTTAGTAATTATTTGTAATCAAATTTAATATTTTCTTTCAATATGTGTAAAATGTCAGTAATGACCTAAAAATGTAAGTTCCTTTTTTAAAAGAAAAATGCTGTACATTTTCACTAAATTTAAATTGCCTGGAAAGAAAGATTTCAAACAAAATATATCTTTAGAAATGAAACCTGTGTAGATGATGGCGGAAAAATTAAAACGAAATATAATACAAAAAATACACGCCATATTTTAGACCTCTGTGGAATCTCCTGTAAAAAATTTAACAGATTTTCGTTGACTTTGACATAATCAAGTGGAAAGTTGTAGTCACTTCTTAATAATATTCATGGAACATTTTAACTGACATTATTATGACTTGTAGGATATAAAAGAAAACAAAATTTGACATCTTCAAAATAATTAAGCTTCCCTGAACGAAGAGTCAGAATTTTTCTACTAGGATGTCGGTTTTCTTTTGCTGTGTTTGAAGCAAACTAAATTAATTATTTTAATCAGCTCTTAAAAATTTGCATTGAGTGACATTAGAAAGGTTTGCAAAACAAAATCTATATGAATATTTGCTTATCCCTAATTGTTTATTTCAAATATTTTGTGACCTACAATGAACAGATATTTCTTTTCGAAAATGTTTAGAACTGATACATAAATATTATATATATATATATATATACATACTTTCTTTTTGAAGAAAACCGAGAAGAAAAATTAATAATTTTACTCCATTTCTTAACATGGTGTGCAAATAACTACTGAAAGTTTCAGCCAATTCAGGAAAATTAGTTTTGTTTTCTCATTTGTGCATATATTTATAACTTTTTTTTGTCTTTTCAGGAAAGAATAACTCGGGCAACAGCTAAAAAGTCACAAAAAATGAAGATCACATATGGGTACCAATAGTTTCTTGGCAATAATAGGTAAGTGGCATTTAAAATTAAATGAACATGAAACATATTTGAGAGGATATTCTTATGTCAATGAAGGTAGAAGAAAACATTATTGCAATAACAGTCTTATCACAAATATAGCAGTAGAGTCAGTTCATGTGACGTCACAGTCATATGAAAAGCGCAACTACGCATGCCATCTGACATCTAACTGCCAGTTGTTTTACGCTTAACAGTTGTTCCATACCATTTTTCATGCTACAGAATGGGCATTCGATTCAAAACTAAATTGCCATGGTACATTTGAAGAAATTTACGCCATATTATATTGATTCCATCAGAGAGAACTCGGCGTAAGTTCAGAAATAAATATCTAATTCATTTTAACTTTTATCTGTTTTCATTTTGTAAAAGACAGAGAATTTATTAGCTTTCTTTTGTGACTAAATAGTTTCTTACACCAAAAAATAAAAATTTTAAATGGAAGATATTTCTTCTACGTTATCCTAAAGGAATAATGATAAGCATAATTTTATGGAACTAATAATTATTTTGATAATGTTTAATTATCACAAATGCACTTTAAACGAAAAAAATACATGTTGAATGACTATGTAACCAGCTTGAAATAGGAAGGATTATGAATGGAAGTCACAGGGTTTTCATTTAGTTGCAATATTAAAATATCGAAATCATCAAAATAAAAAAATCCCAATTTTGAATTTTCCAATTGATGTTTTTTCAACAGTTCCAAATTTTTTTTTCAAAAGATAGAAGAAATAACACCGTTTATATTAAGGATTATAATAAATTTTGAGTTTCAGAATATAATGTGCCATATTTTATACCTTTTTTAATCATTTTAAAAGAACATTTCGCTTTTATTCATTCTAAAAGTGAGGATATTTTCCAAATTTTGGAATAATGTCATTTTTAATGATAGAGAATGTTTTTAATTGATTTGAATGATACATTATTGCCCTTGTATTGAATAAAAGTTCTGTATCAATAATTCGTCAAAACAGATAACAGTTATAGATTATCGTTGTATTTATTTTATTTGTAGTTTTGCGTTCAGTATGCAATTTCTATTCAGTTCTATCGAGCTCATCATTTCTCAAACCTATTTAAAATTAATTATTTATAAGCGAGCTTTTATGAAGAAAGGAATTACCCTTAAGAAGGAATGCTATAAACGGAAAACCCTAACACCTATATTAGGCAAATGATTAGAGTTCCAGTTCGTCATTACTTTCAGATTCTTTATTTCATTCTTCACTCCGACGCAACTTACTTTGATGGTATAAAGCTTGACAGTGCCGCCGCAAGCAACAAGCAAGTTAAGCAAAAATAATAACATAATATTGCACATGAATAATATCCATAATAATATGCATAAATAATGTAATAAAAGTGAATAAATAAAATTCGTGAATAGTATGCATAAATATAGTATGTATATAATACTATTATGCATGTTTTGGTTTCCCCCCCCCCCAACAGTGGTGAGGACCAAGAGGTGCACGCAAAAGCATCCACACATACAAAGATAACACCACAGGTTTTAATAAAATTTAGAAAAATTGTTAGATATGCCATTCGCTAGGATAATCTGCTGCAATGGGGCTCGTTGATTTTAAAAGTCTCAGAATTTTAAAAATTGCATTATTATTGGAAAATAAATTCTTGAGCCACTCTCTTTTAGGATTATATACAGGTTTATTAAGATGAAAGATTTCATGTGGACGCAGTCAAAAATACTTCCAGTTCTTTAATACTCTAATTGTCATTATACAAATTGTGTGGACTTTGAAATATCGATTGGTATTTATTCTAAAAATGTAAGGAAATACATTAGGTACATCTATTTGAAATATTTTATTGCCCATATCGAAAATATTCCTAAGGTTATCTGTTTATTTATACGATTTCCTTCAGGTTTCATTTTCAATCTAGATGTATCTAGTAAGAGAGTCAGATCTTTTGATGATATGAATAAGAAATAGAGAAACAGGAGTTTTCATTCATATCACTCTAAAAATAAGAAACTGATAGAGTAAAAATAGTTTCGCTCTTATTCAGAAGAGTCTCAAAGAAAGAAAAGATTGATAAACTCCAAACTAATCAATTGAAAGTAAAGAAGCGTGTTTTGGTTTCTTCTGTGAAGTACAAAAGCTCTATACCCTTTGAGTCAGAAGATCACAGAGTTCTGGATGCATGGATGCGTGTATTTTCCTTCCTTACCTCTCAAACAAATGAAATTCAGAAGAAAACATTGATGTTTTGCTGTCACATCCATACCCTGTGTCACTTTTTTTTACGTTGACGGGAAGACTTTTATTTATTTATTTCTTTGTAGGGTTTCGTTGTTTTACTTTTATCACACATCAGTTGAGAAATCTTTTTCGCGTCGAGGTCTCTGACTGCTCTTTCAAATAAATTGTGGAACAAATTCACAATCGTGCATATTTTTCTAAGTGCTTTCTTAAAGCTACGTGCAATTTATTTAATTTAAATTTAGTCTAGACGCATTATATTTTCGACATTTTACCCTTTCTCTCACGCATATTTAATTACAGGTTTTCCTTTTCCTCATAAAAAGGAAAAAATTTCCACATTTAAATACTTTTAAGTTTAATTAAATGAAATTATTTAATTGTGATTTTTTGGATATTTGAAACAGTAGGCATTACGGAAAGAGAAAGTGGAGAAAGAATACTTCATGACTTTATGTAATTTAAGTGTCGACAAAATTATCTAAGGATAGAGTTATGATGTAATTTAATTATGATGTTTTTTAACCACTTGCACTGAAATGACGCGACAGACTCTTGCATCGTATGACAATTTTTAATATTAAAATCTGTATTTAAGTTAAAGTAACAAGACAAAAATCACTTAGACTCGCAAAAGTATCTGAGGTCTACTTTCCATTCTTATATAGATGGAAATAACAATAAATGTTTAAAATAAAATATGGAATCTAATTAAGAGTTTAGATAAATTCGCAGTTCAAAGGGTTTGTTTCCTAATACTAGAAGGGTGGTGTTTTCCGTATACCTAGAAAGGCTAGGAGTGGTCATTTTGACCGCTCTCTTTTAAGGACCAAATGAAACAATATATTTCAAGATTTGTTAACTAAAACAAGTTTTTTAATATATTTAGCTGTTAAGTTAAACATTTTCATCACATAAATTTCCTGTTAATCACATTTCTTTATTTTATAAAACTTTTTTATGTTCAAGAAAATGCATTATATATGTCACCGTTAAAGCGTATAATTCAATTATTCTATAGATTAACTGATCAAGTTAGTTAAAGTGTAAAATAAATTATTTATTTCACACTTTACCTAGTTATTCTATGAAATAACTAGGTATTCTATAGAATAACTAATGATAGACCGTTAAAGTGTAAAATAAACATTCTGACATTAAAACAAGTCCGCTTTTTCCTAAATTACGCACTGATTGAATATCAGCCATAACCGATGGAAAATTAAAACCACTATAATAGTGTCATAAAACTGTAATGTCGCTTTCTTGCCATATTATTCTTATAGTTGGAAAGAGAGATTTACAGGAATGCGTATTGGAAGGAAGTCAAAGACAGTCGACGTTGGCGACAAACTTGGCGACAAATTTGGCGACAAAATAAAGGTTCCAGAATATACAGGAATTGTCTCGGTATCTCTATTAGGAACGAAGTTATGGACAAATTCCACTATAAACGCAGATTCTTTACATTCAATGAGCTAGCGAAGCTACTAGGTTCCGTCTCCCGCTGCTAGCGAAGCCGTAGGATGTTTTTAAAGTTAAAAAAATTTGCTCGGTGCCCGCTTCAGATGCCGCAGGCATCGCGAGCACAATTTTTCCTACTTCATGTGAGTATTTAAAAAACGCAGATTCCTTACATTCAATGAGCTAGCGAAGCTACTAGGTTCCGACTCCCGCTACTAGCGAAGACGTAGGACGTTTCTTAAAAGTAAAAAAAAAAATTCCGGTGCCGACTTCAGATGCTGAAAATACAAATAACCAATCTGACTAACAAACAGGCTGCATCATGTCGGCTATTTTACACTTTAACGATGCGTGGACCGTTATTCTATAGAATAACTAGTTAAAGTGTAAAATAAAAGTTTATTTAACACTTTAACTGACTTGATCAGTTATTCTATAGAATAACTAGGTATTCTATAGAATAACGGATTTCATACTTTAACGGTAACATATATATAATCAATTGTTAATAAAATGCCAGAAGTGCGAGATAATACTCTCCATACAAAGGAAATTTCTTTGAATTGAACTAAAATATTTTAAATCTATATCACATGTGATAATTATTTTAAAAATACAAACATTTAAGAATATAAATATTACGAAATGATTTAAGTACATTTGTACGTTTTACAGTTTCTATAAACACTCATATTTATCACTTTGCTTCAACAGAAGCTTCAAACTGATAGTTTGATACAGACTGATATTTCAACCAGAAGAAATGAAAATAGTTTTATTGCAGCATCGATTGATTTGACATTATTTGCGCTTCCTGCCTGAGATAGTGCATCATCTGTACCTGAGTGAAATCGGAAGGCGGAAATATCTTAGAGGAAACATAACTTTTACGCAGCTCATCATATGAATTCAAAATATAATCACGACGCTTGGTTTTTATACCAGTAATTTCTATGTAAATTTCTTAAGCACTGATGTTAGCTAAGTCGCGGGCATTGAAAAAAAAACGTGTTCTGGCCTTCCGAAAGCAAATTTAGTTGAATACTTTCTTGCCATCTGATCAGGTAAATTTAGACTGCATATGCGCCTTCGAAATCTTTCAGGTAAATTACTTTCATGTCGGGAATAGATGTTTATCAATGAATTTTCTTCATTTTCAGATACAGAGCAGGAATCGTTTTGTGCAGTTTCTGTAATAAGTGATCATCCTTCCGATTACGATAGTTCACTTACATCATCAGGAATATACTCATCTTGAGATTTTCTTTAGAAGCAGAATTGGTCGCAGATAATTTCTGCAACACTTGTAAAATTTCTTTTTCTGACAACTTTCTTCTGAAAATGGTTCTTTGCGAAATCACGAGGGAAAATATATGCCAGAAAAGGCAACGAACATCGAAAGAAACGGATATCTGTCATTTCATAAAATAAATTTTTTCGGGCAAAAAATGAATTGCCCATTACCAAGATGGTATCTTACAACCCCGCTTCTTTCCCGTCATTTATTGCTCTTGTCATCAAATGAATCAATGAATCCCCGCGAAACGATTTTAAAAATTTGAAAAAACTAAAAATAGAGTAGAGAAAACAACACAGGGTGTGATGTTTGTACAGCGGTCAAAATGACCGAAGACGAAGACCGATAAACAAAGAAAATATAAGCGTTTGAAATCCATTTGCGGTCAAAATGACCATTACCCTGTCTTTCTAGTGCTAACTTGATGAATTTTATCAATTTTAATCTACTTCTTTATCCTTTAGAATAAGAATCCAATAATAATACTCCTAATTTGGATATCTAAAAAATACATCGGGAATACTTTCATTTTGAATGTCTAAGAAATACTCCTGGAATACTTCTAATTTGTTTTTCTCAGAAAAGATAAGCCTCTTCAATTTATTTATGGTCATTGTACCATATTTAAGATTATTGTATGCCAGTCACCCACACGTATTTTCCGTGGAAAGCCATGCTGCGCGTGCCAGAGCATGGTTATTATCACAAATAGACATGTTGTTTGAATAAAACAGGAAAATTCACTTTACAATAATTTTTGACTTTTTAATAATTTTATAAGTAAAGCTGCTGAACACTTTCGTCGAAGAAATCCAAGCACTGTACATCAAAGCTACGCTAAAAAGTAATTTCAGGCTGGAACCACAGAAATTATGCAAATATAGAACTCACCAAATTCTGTACAGATTTATAGTCAGACAGTATGCATACTCAATTTCAACTGCTCGCGTAATCTCTAAGAAAACCTATTGCCCTCGTGGCCACATGGCTGAACTTCAATGATCGCTTTGTAGGGATCGCATAGACGGGATCTGTACCAACCACAAAATTGCCCCAATTATTCCGTGCCTTATGTAGCATGCTCTAGGCACAAAGGTACGAAATGACAAAAGATTAAAAAAGTCTTTAATCAGTCCATCCTATTTAGATGTCGTTCTGGTATTTGAAATTCAGCAATGAAAAACTTATTTCCTAAAGTTTTAGTCAAATTGGCCACATGGGAAGGGATTTTTCTCGTAAACGAAACTTTTCCCGTTCATATTATGGTAAAGTCTTCTAACGATGTAGAAACCATACAAAAAGAAGAGAAACAAGTATTACATTTCTTTACATAAAATTAAACAATTAGTTATATTGATCTATGTCAAATCCATCGTAGACGTTGTGATCTTTGTTTATTTCCATTTAGTATCTGTTTCATAAAGTCGCGCCAGTCAATTTAGGACGATTTTACGTAGAGGGGACGAAAGACAACGAAGAGAAGAGCGCTTTCCCGGAGTTCTTTGTTATGTGCATCTTTTTTTGGCTATTCTTTACCGATGTTGATATTCATTTTCTTTTTAAATAGTACTTTTTGTTTTAATTCCCAAATTATGCATTGTTTGTATATTCTTCTTGATAAACAGAAAGCTTATCTCCCTCCATCTTTCATATCACCAATATTTTGGTGAAATAACAGCCTAATGGCGCATGCGCAAAAGCCCGGAGGGTTCTCGCATCTTAAAACAGACAATATTCACAACCCTGACATTCATACGGAAAACATATGTTCGTTCTGTAGAGGACGAAAAGGAAGCTAGAGGCTATGACATTCTTTCGGAGAGCCGGTCATTGTACGCATTGAATGATGGGTTGTTAATGACCTTCACTAGTACAGCGGTTACAAGAAGAATTTTCAAGAATTTTTTATTATGACTAGTTCCAAATAAGATAAGTAAGGACAACTCATGTGATCCAGGAGGGTAGATGGCAGTTGTTCATTGCTAAATTTCCATTTTCAGAACAACATTTTAATAGAATGGATTGATTAAAGGATTTTTATCCTATGGCTTCCAGTACATTTGTGTCAATGGCTTGCTGGATCAGGCACGGAATAGTTGTGGAAATTTTGCAGCTGGTATAGATCCTAGATATGTGATCATTCAGATTCATAAATGTGGCCACGAGCTGATTAGATGGACAGGAGGGCAGACAACGAGAGAAAGTAACGACGATCTACCAGAGGCTTCTGAAGCTTATATTCAAACTGGACGTGATCTAGTGAAACTAGCAATAACTGCAAAATAAATTCCTAATTTGACCGCCTTGCTTGGAATTTGTAACTAATTATAATCTGGAAATAATTTATTGTGAATAAATATTTTAGTGAATATTTGGCTTGCTTACTGGTGTAGTTGAAATTTGAAGTCAGTACGTTACAACGCTTCAGATTTACATGACCATGATCTCTTAGCTAGTTGTACAAAATATCAAATTCACAATAAAACTCTGACCATGAAAATTGGCTAAATCTCTGTTAAGAGCCTGGGATAAAATGTTTATGATGAAGGTTTATTATGGCATTAAAAGTAGATATAAAATGCCGCATACTTACATAATAAATGCACGAATCAATATCTTCAATCGTTCTTATGTAAAAAGAAGAAAAAAAAACGTTTTTTTCTTGTCTTAACGTATTCTTAATAACGCTCCAAATTCGAGAATTTTGTTTAAAAAATAACCAACATTCTTCAACAGTGACTAGGGTGATGAAAACCTCGAGAAAACTAATTAAATCTGTAGCGCATTCTTCCAGAATTAACACTAAAGTACCCAACTGCTTCAAGAATAAAGAAAAAAGGAATAAATGGGAGAGGGAAAAAATTTAGTATAAAAGAAAAGAATTCCTGGCAAAATGAAAATACAAGAGCGCTGTTATATGAAACCAACAACCGAAGAACAACTTTTCACATAGAGAATATTAAATCAATAATTTGTTTCATGCATAGATTATAACAATACTCAAAAGATTAAGGTGCTCTTAATGATTAATTAGAAATGGATTCTTGATAAAGCACTCAGCAGAAAGAAGTGAAAATGTTGTATAAACTACAATTGATCAACGAAAACATAATGCTAAACATGAAAAATAAATTGTATGCTAAAAATACTGAGAAAGGGTCTTTAAATGAATGGTTTCTGACATGCAAAATAAAGTTAAAAATTTTGTTTAAAAATGCTTGACTTTTATTTGGCATTAAATACATTTACCAATGAAAATAATTCGTATCCATGTTGCAGACACGAATATTCCATGAATAGTCTTTCTGTTGATAAAAGTGTTTAAAACTAGTATTAACAATGAAATACCTTTTGGACAGGCAATTACAATAATATTTTCCGTTAAAAAAAGAGCGAAAAAGTAATTTACCATTTGAATTTTCGATTTTGATAATTTACTGAATTTAATGAATTACTACCGAATGATTTAGCAATAAAATAGCAATAATAAATTTTTAGATGGCTGACTACACAGCATATCGATTTTGCAATAAATCATTTAAAACATTAAAAAGATCATGCATTTTTTAAAAAATAAAATGATATCAAAGCTAAAGCTCAATCTGTTTGTTTTATAAGAATCATCATTTTCATGAAGTTTTACTATATTTCTACATTTTCAATATATTTCTTACAAAAACTAAAAATGATAAAAAGCGTGAGAAGAAAAAGATTATATTTTGAAAAAATAATTTCTATGAGAGTTATTTCTCAATGTTATTTTTCTGTATAGGAGATCTTATGCAATATTAGTTATCGATCTCTTAGAGTAATGATAGGTAACACAAAATGCAAATGCGGAAAGACAAAATACATCATACGATTTAGAGCTTAGTCTTTGACGATATTTTTTAAAGGAAAGGAAATTTCAAGATTTCAGCTCAAATAATCATCCTGTGTCTTGATAGAATATGAAATTAAATCAATTTTAATGAATAAACCAAACTGTTGCATTAGAATGGAAACCGAACATGTTTTAAAATGTATTTTTCTTCAAGTATATTACTTCATTTTCTGATAAGAAGCTTATTTCTGAATTTCTAATATTGATTCTAATCTCTCGTTGCAAGACGTTTTGATAATCTAACATAATATAAGTAGCAGTTATAATGAATGTGGTTAACTTTTTAACCAGTTATAATGGAATTTAGCTACTAAAATATCTCATGGGCTGCATAAATAATAAGTATTAATTAATGACAAATATGCACGTCAGATGATAGGCAGTTG
>BGPR01000005.1:344217-404391 GCA_013235015.1 Araneus ventricosus
CCCCCCCCCCTTCTAAAGCATTAGATGGAAGGGATGCTTAATTTCAATTCAAGAGAACTTTCTAACAATGTTACCCATAGTATCAGCGTCTCCCGGTAGCTTAAAATGGACATAATAGGCGGACACTACTTGAATGCTAAAGATTTTATCAATACGTATTGTGTAGATTGTGAGGTTAATAGCGATGCAATATTTGTCTAAAGTTTTGAATATATTATAAATTGGTCAGATTTTCCACATTTTGGGATTATTAAGAATTTAGATGCATTGATATTTTTGAAATAGAATTTTTAATCTTTATGCTCTGCACTTCAAATTAATTATTATAATTTATGAAAATGAAATTAAAATTTAGCGTTCCTATCTGGAAAATGGTACAAAATAGTGTGAAAATGTCAAATACGAAGTTGTAGAGCGTTATCGATATAGTGCAAAAGACACCTTGTGCATATTAATATTAAGAACAGAACGCTTAAAATGTACATTTGATTGTTCGCGATTTCCGAAACTGTGACGTCACAAAACGGATTAAAAATTGTTAAAACAGTTATTTATCACAAGATACCTCTATTTTCGGTGTACAAAGTTCTCTCCATCTACAATACATTTGAACCCTTGTTTGAATTTCACTTTGCACACCTTTTAGCATATTGTTGGTGCGCTAGCGCAAGCAACAGTAATACATCATCGAAAGTCCTGCAATGTTGGCGGAAAGATCGCAAACACCTTCTGTTTGAGTTATTCCCATAGGAAAAAGTATAATGAGGTCATTTTTGTGCGAAAAACAACATTTTCTAATTTTGTCCATATCTTGTGAAGTCACAATTTCGAAAAATGAGAACAAACAAATGTGCATTTTAAGAGTTCTGTTCTTCGTTTTAATGTTCACAAGGGGTTTTCTTGTACTAAATAGATAACATTCTACAACCTTCCCCCTGTTTTGTACCGTGATAGTAACGCTAAATCTGGAGTTTGCCACCAGGTGGCGCTGTAAGTGTGCTCATCGCAGAGCGTATAGACGTCTTACTACACCTAGACACTACTTTCATGACTATAGCTGCTGTCTTCCTGAAGTTAAGTGGGGGAGTCCTTATTTAACTGGGAACCCTCTATATTTATAACATTATTATTTTTCTTCAGAACATGGTGTGCTGAAATATGGCACTTCACTTTTAATTGAAATATCATGGCAACTGTGGAAAATATAAGATGAATACAAATATAATTTCAAATTTTGTATCTTTTTCAGTAAAGGTCAACTTCTTCTGTGTTGTTCAAAATTATCAATAAGGTAGTATTTTTGTGTTATTCAGGAGCTCTTACATTAAAATACTTTATCAACGGGACTTTAACAAACTTTCTGAGACTTTCATATCTGAAATGTCCTTTTCTTACCTTCTTGTATTTGAATTATACAAAGAGATAGTATTGTAATTGTCAAATATTCGATCCAGTGATTTTGATGATTCTCTACGTTTAAACCACTCCAAGTTCGAAAAAGACTTTTAGAACTATGTGCATCAAGATAAACGAGATAACTTAAAAACACACCAAGCAGGATGGATACGGTAATTTGGTATGTGATCTTAACACCTAAATTTATTTCCATCAAATGTTGGATGAAATCTCTCGGTCTGCTCATCCGTGTGCATGTGATCACGATAACTCATAAAAGAAGCGATCTTGATGAATGAACTTTAACATATGGTTTTATCATCAGACTAGCAGATCTTTGCCAATTGTTGGACCAAACCGACGCACGGTTGGCTGCATGTTGTCTATTCATGTTTATATGAAAGCAATAACTCAATATATAAATGAACTTTGGTACGTAGCCTTGAAAATAAAATCGTAAATCAGCATCAAATTTTGGACACAGTCGGTTAACCCGTTAACACCCAGCGTCATATTAATAGGACATTTATATTTCACATCCGTGGCTAAACCGAATGCATTCCATTGTTTCTTTTTTGCTATTCCCAAACTCCTATGCAATTTTCAAGAGACATATACTACCAGTTAGCAAGATTTTGAAGTCAAAGTGTCGTTATTTTGAAATTCTTTGATTTTTCATCTGATTTATTTTTGAGGTAATGCAAGAAATTGAAAGTAATTTTTTTTGATATTTCACTATATTTTAAAAATATTTAATATTTATACAAAAAATAATTCTCTACCAATTTTTTTAATCTAAAAAAGAAAAACCGAAAAAAAAATTTTTGTTCTCTCAATTTAATTTTACTTCACAGTCAACTTAATCTTGATGCTTTAAACATAATTCAATAGAAGATTATTGGAATCTGCTTTAAAATTGTTTGGGAGTTAATGGGTTAAAGGGAAAAGATAAAGTAATCCATACTCTATTTATATCTGCACTACGATATCTGCGCTATCTACGCTGTGACATCTAGCACAAAACTTGCGTAAATACACTCGAAAGCAGAAAGGAGAACACTGTTGCTGGTTTTATTTAAAAACGGATCAAAAAATTTTATTTACTATGACATAAGCTTATAACATTACAAAAGCATTTTCTGTATAAAAAGAACTATTTTTCTATAAATCTTATAAAATTTATAATATCTTGCACTACCTACTAGAGAATAAAATACAACCAAAATCTAGAACAATTGTTCTGGTTTATCTTTAATATAAGGTTAAATCTTGTATAAAACTAAATCAATAACACTTGAACCAACTTTCAGGAGGTATGTGTTTAAATATGCATGTATATTAAAGGCATATAAAGAAAGTATATATTTCAAAGGCCTTTTTTCTATTTCAAAACGAATAAAAAAATACATTGATTTACTGTGACAAATGCTTATAATATTACAAAATTATTTCTCATATAAAAGAATTCTTTTCCTGTAAAATACAATCCTATCCCTGTCTCCCTCTTTTGGATGAAAATGTCGATAGCACCCTCAGGGTATTGGAAACCTGCATTCTGGGATTTAAAAATGATCGAGATGTGTCCAGAAACATGATTCAAATATCTAAAAGTTTGGGATTTCAAGCGATTGTGGAAAAAGGTTGGTCACTCTGTCCAGTAGCGCTGAGAAATTCCTCAGGTGCAAAATCTTATTATCTGTCTGCTCCAGAAAAACTGGAAATATCTGAAGATTGCAGAAAGAAAGAGTTCTTTCTGTGGTAAAATCTGAGTTTTGTTTGGTTACAACTTTTTATTTCTCTTTCTCTGTAAGAAAGAAAAAAAATACTCGCGGGACAAAAATTTTCTGTCTTGATTTGCAGAACATAATATTAGATAAGAATTCTTTACATAACGATGTCCCGAAACAGTTATTTTGAGAATTCCTTTGTTCTTGGCGTAGAATCTTTCTGGATATTTTCCGCATATGAGAGCAAAAATATCTTTTATGGATTTACTAATGTAGAAAATATCATGTTAGCTCAGGTACTTTTTTAAATTATTTAATTACCTTAAGAATATGAATTAAAAGAATTCGTTTTCATCGAATTATAACTTTAAGAAACTTATATTTTCGGTCAAAAACACCTGTGGAATACAAATTGGATGTATTAATATATGTTATCATATGTATGAAAAACACATTAAAATTTGGAGTTTATATAAAAGGGGATTACTATTGATTCTGTATTAATCAAGATAACCAAATCAATAAAATATCAAGTATTTTTCAGCACTTTGTAAAAATTAGTGATAATAAAATTTCAGCCGAGGAAACCTTTTTTTTTCAAAATAAAATGAGTGAAGTATTTTGCCCAGTTTGATATGCTTAATTTATAAAACATCCATCAATCTTGGTATGAGATCATATTTTGTTTTGATAGCGGAGCACTCAGCTTTTTTCTAACTATTCATTGAACCTCTAATACAATCTCTTTCACAGATAATAATTATTAATTATCTAGAAGGTAATTTATCTACGGTCAGGAATAAAATCGTTAGGGTAAGTTGCCCATATGATATCGGAGAGCTGTTTTATTATGTTAGAAATAGAAAATAGATTAGTTTGTTTAAATATGATAGAAGTTGATTGAGTATATTGAAATACATTTGATTATATCGCACAAACATATTGTTCAGCATGTTCTTTTTGAGCAGTAGTTTTAGTGTTTAGTTGTAGTAAATGGATTAATTGAAATTATTTATATCTGCATAATGTATTTTGAAGAACGTCTATGACAAAAGTACACTATAGATAATTTTAATACACTCTATACATTATTCCTATGAATTACTTAGTTGTTATCAACACAAATCAACGCTTAAACACCAAATTGCTAGCTAGGGTCGGGTTGATTGCTTATGTTTACTGGTTTGTTCTCCGAAGCGAAAGCCAAATGTAGGTCAGTTTCTCCTGAAAGTCTTCTCGGAAGGAAGCTAACCTACCCCCATATATTGGGACGCTAGATCAGACTTCCACTTTAGTGCTACATAGGTGCTCGAAGGTTGCTTTGACCAACAAAAGATACTTCATTCCCCCTTTATTATGAACTTTTGACTCCTGTACTTGTTTTATATATGCTGGCCCGAGATTGATTAGGCCATACACCAAACAATAAAAGAACTCTTAATACAGGGAATGCAATATCAATTAAGAAATTGTCATTAAAGATAAATATTTGGAAATATTACATTGTCATATTTAATGAATTTCAGTTCATCTTCGAATCCGTTTCAATAAAAATATTGAAATCAAGAGAAATAAAAGGTCTTCTGCTGATAATACGAAGAAAAAAATGCACACGCATAAAAGTCTACAATTATTAAATTTATTTGTAAACGTTTGTAATACCATTTTCATTGATCGCGTTCTCTCCTCTAAACGAGCAATATTTGTCAATTATACGCAATTTAATTGAATCCATTTTTAACTTGATTTAACTATACAGGGTGTCCCAAAAAGGTGGAAAAAATCGTTTTTCCCCTTAAATATTGATTTTAGACATTTACTTCTAATTACAAAGTTTCATCAAATAAGGTGAGAATTTGTGTGAAAACACTTTGGCTTCTGTGGAAGTTGAAAATCAAAAGTTTAGAAAATTAAATTTTTATAAGTGCCCCATAGAGCAAAAGTGTCAATGAGTGAAATGTTCCTCTTACACTCATCTATGAACAAACTAAGTTTCACAATTCTGTCTTCTGTCTTAGAGAGATACTTTAATTTTTAAATTTCAAGGGGCAGCTCACACATTTATATGGAGATGCTTATTGCAGAAATGCAAATTTATTCAACACAGAAAAACAGTGAAATGCAAATATTTGTCAAGTAGTGTATCAGCCAATCATCACGGATTGAAAATAAATGGCCAATGACTCATACTGTTACTCAGTTTCATTTGCAGATAGTTGCAACTATCGACGTGATAAAAATGGAAGGACAACTTGAGAAAATGAAAATTTAAAGTATAACAGGTAAATAGTCTAATATTGAACCAGAATACCGAATTATTTGCTCTTCGCGTTGTGCCTATTATTAAGATTTACCTAAAAGCAATGGAGACTCGTCCTTTAGGTCTGCAAAATTGTAGAACTCACTAAAATTATTTTTAAAAATTCGATTATTATTATTATTATTTGCTTTACTCTGAGAGTTCGATTATTAACGAAAAAAGATAAAAACGAGAAAAGAAGACAGAAAATTAATGAAAAAGTAAGACAGATAC
Source organism: Araneus ventricosus (assembly GCA_013235015.1). Taxonomy (NCBI): domain Eukaryota; kingdom Metazoa; phylum Arthropoda; class Arachnida; order Araneae; family Araneidae; genus Araneus; species Araneus ventricosus. The sequence continues at coordinate 349,873 of BGPR01000005.1, forward strand.
AGGATTGAGTTGCATACCAAATACTTTTGGAAAGCATTAAAATTCGGTCATTGCGTACAACTAATTGGCATAATGGACAAAGGTATTCTTTCTGTCTTGGAACATAACCAGAACTGGATTTTCGGATGCTCCTGTTTTGCGCTAAAAACCAAATAATGTTCTTTTTTTACCTTTTCAATGTCACTTCGTCTTCACGTTATTGATTTTTTTTATTTGCTGTTCTTAGGTTTCAGATTCACTTTCATGTTGCCTCAACGGTAACTTGGCTGGTTGCTACATATTCTATTTCTCTTATTGAAACGGAGCTCAACGAAAAAGTACTGTAATTATCTAAAATTCAATTCAGATTATTACAACTACAAGTTTGAACCATGTAAGGGTAAAGCTATTTTTGAAAAAAAATTATTTCAATTGTATTCTAGTAATATTTTTATAGCACTGTTTCTTTCTGGGAAGAAGAGCCTCACTGCTGATAATTCACAGTGAATATTTTTCACAAGAGGAACTATTTTTGTAAATACTTCAATTAATGTATTATTTGACTAGTTTTTAGATTTAACAAGATTTGACAAATACATTGTTATTTACTGATTCCGCCCTTTAAATAATTTTTTAAATATGTATATTATTCCTAAAATGTACGTCGAAAGACTGGATCAAATAGCAGTGAGAGGTTTGGAAAAGTAGTTTAAGTCAACAACTTTGTCTTCTTATATATCTGTAAGTTTGTACACCCTGTATATGAGGTATTCTGAAGCACATTTTACTTTAGATATTAGTTCATCTTTGAAAATTTTGTTCAATATTTTCTTCCTCTCCATAAGATACGCTTTCATTATTTTTAAGTGCATTAAGATAATAAAAGTTTATAAAATTCTCTAAATTTGTTATTGTTTCAGAGAAATTGTTTTTGCTTTTGTGGAACACGTCTAAAAGATTTTCTGACCACCAGCAATATTAATTATAATATTTTTAGTTTAATTTGCATTTCTTTTATTATTCTTTCCTAATAGAGTGAGTAGTTAAATGTTTCAATCAAATGTTCAAATGTTTTTTATCTGTTTTTTGGCCTCGATTAGGTAAATAAAGAAATGTTTTTTCTTGTTTCCATTTTTATCCGAAAAGATGTATTCATTTGACTTTTATTGAATAAGAAAATATTTTTAGAATTACTTAAAGATATAAATGAAAACAAGTAATGGGTCCCAGTTCAATCATTTATTTTCTGAGTATTTCTCATTAGATTCAATAACAACGTTTCAAAGAAATTTTAAAATTACAACAATAAATAACTAAAATAAAAAGAGTATAAAGTGTTTTTGTCAAAACTACAGTAAACATACTCTCATTTTTTATATTTTTTTACTAGATTCTTGAACAGAGGAAATATTATTTGACTATTAAGTCATTCCCCTGACAGAAAATTTATCCATTTTAGAACTCCGATGGCGAGTGGCACTTTGAAAAGTTCGTCTTTCGAGTTCTCTTTCATTTTTTTCCATTTTATTTGTTTAATATTTATGTGTTATAATATTTATTGAAGCATGATTTTTGTTGCTTGATTGTATCTTAATTGATTAATTGATTATAGACAATATTATTGATGCAATCACTGGATGCTGCAGCGTTGCGCGCAAAAGGTATATTGTTATTACTATTGTTTACTTCTTCTGGTTCTTCTATATTTTCTTTTTTGTATAATTAAAATATCTTGGTATAGGTAGGTTTCTCCAAGAAACGTTCATCACTGAAATGTTTAAAAATAGATGTTATAACTTGAGGTAATATCATAATTGAATGCGACATTTCAGGAAGCTTTCTTTGGCCGCATAATTCTGAAAAGACTTTTTTTACTAGCTGTGCTTAATATTATTAATTTATCCTTCGGTAGGGCGCAATATAAATTCCAACACGTTTGGGCGCAACTCATCTGTGAGATTAAAAGTTAAATTTTTGCTTAGGCTTAAGCAAAAGCTTATCAAACTGAACTATTTGGTCATACAAAGCTATATTTGCGTTTTTAAATAATTTTTTTTGTATTTACTTGCAATTTCAACTAACAAAATGTCCAGGAATTCAGGAGGGAGTAGACGTTTGTTTAGGTTCCTTAGCAATGACAACTATTGTAGACGAGAGCCTGAAGGAATTCGACATTTTCGAAACAATATATTGGAAATATCTATTAATATCCATGAATTAGGACTCGGGACACAGTATACGAACTTTTTCAGGTATAAATCTTGAGAAAAATTTGGGAAATCAAATTTCCAAACGCAATCGGGCGCAACTCATCTACCAGATTAGCGTGTCCCTCATGTACATCCAAAGACCACTAGAGAAAAACCATGATACCCTAGTGTGAGTGGTAGGGAGGGAGGAAGCTACTAGAGGTCCCACACCTTTCTCGGTAAAACCTGCAATTAGGCACAAAAAATATGGTTGCTTCATCTCACAGATTAGACGCGCCCGACGGAATGTTAAATGTCAAACATGAGAAAATAATCACTTATATTTCTCAAAATGTATTGAGAGAACGTGGAGAGACTGGTGTGATTCAAAACATAAATAATTAAAACGTAATATTTTTATTGAAAATACGAAAGATTTCCTCACCGTGCACATTGAAATTAACCGGACTACCATTCTTTCAAACGGATCATGGAATCAATCTCGTTATTCTTGGATTGACTTTCATATGTGTGTTTAATTCTTACGCTGCATTTTAAATTAAATGCTGAATCATGACATTTTAACGAAGTTACCTTTAGATCTTCAAATTTTTATTTGATTTTACTTAACCATACTTTATCATCTTTGTATATTTCATGTTTGTAATGAATGATGTAATTTTGTAATTAAAATTTCACTCACTGTGCTATATTCCTGAAATTGTGTGCAACTTTTTGTTCATTATGAAGATAATTCATTTTATTATTTTCAGGGCTTAATTATATTATTAGATTAATTTCTGCTACGTTTTGATTTCCCATGAGAGGTTTTCCGGATATCGAAATTGAGAGAAAAATAGTATATAATGGAACCATATAGTATAGGTTTGATAATAAATGTGCAGGGCGAAATTACACTGACAACTATAATTCAAGAAAATATTTAATATATTTCTCAAAACTGCATACTTTCGTTCATTTCTCGACATAATATCCGTAAACGTTGAGACATTTATCCCAGGGTGACATTCGTTTGAACATCCCATAATGGTACTTCTGTTTGTCAAGTTACTTGAAATATTCCAGAACGGTTATTTTTTGCACATCCTCCTGATCCTCAAAGCAATTTCCCATCAAAACTCTCCAGAAATTGCAAACATCCATTGAAAAGAAAAGGCTATGACTATTATGCGAAGGAGTTAATCTTTTGCACGATGGTGCAAGACCCCATACATCAAATCAAACCAAAGCGTAGTTGGAACAACGGAAATGGGAGGTCCTGCAACATCCACCCTTTAGTCCAGATGTCGCCCCCTCGGACTTTCATTTATTTGGACCTTTAATGAAATTTTTAAATGGAAAATGCTTTGCGGATCAGAAGGATTTGCAAAACACCGTTCTGGAATACTTCAAGCAACTTGACAAACAGCAGTATCATGAAGGGATGTTCAAATGAGTGTCACACTGGGATAAAGTTCTCGACGTTTAAGGATATTATGTCGAGAAATAAACAAGAGTATGTAGTTTTTGTGAAATAAAATTAAATATTTTCTTGAATTGTAATTGTCAGTGTAATTGCGCCCTGCACCTTTATAATATGACCGCCCTGGTATAAGACAAAAAAGTATAATGAAATGAAAAAATTAAAAAAATTAAATAATAAAATAATTTTTTTCTCTTAAACACGCTTTTATTTGAGTACTGAAAATTAGAAAATAATTCTTCATCAGAAATCTGGAGGAGGAAGCAAAAGCAACAAACACCTAAAATGCAGGAAATAATACGATAAGGAAGTAAAGTAGAAATCTATATCAAAAGAAGCAAAATTCCTAAACACTGTCTAAAAATTAAAATCTGTTATAAATGCAATTAAAATTCTACTTCTTTTGAAAAGCTTCTATCAGCTATTCACTCTTTTGCATTTTTATTCCATCTCTAGCCTTCTGTCAAAAAAATTTTCTACTTTTCAGTACACAAATAAAAGGATTTTCTTAATAATCCCTGTTAACACACGATATTTTACGATATCTTCCCGATGTCGCCATGACATTCTGAATGCTGAACAATATCGTAAAGACATCGCATGAATATTGTACGGCATCTTGTGCTAACAGGGATTATTTCATTAATACAGTTGTAAGAGCCAAAAATTTATTTGCTAACAATATTCTAGAATTCAGAATTTTTTTTAAAATTAATTATACTTTATCCCTCACGATTCTCAAAATTTATTAAAATTAAAATTGGCGAATCAAAAGCACCGTATAAAAATTGAAAGAAAGTTTGCCGTTGACATTAGTTAAAATAAGATTTGCAAAAGAGTTTCTACCACATCTGGCACTACGTGACTAGATTAAGCAGTCTTTCATGTATAATGTCTTGAAATTAGTATAAATTAATTGATAATAGTTTTAATTTCGGCGAGTATTTTTCTCATGCAGAATTTGTGGCATCACAGTATAAAACGGGGCATTATTAACTTTGATCTGCTTATAATAGATTTTGCGCTGTCTGTTATAAATATCGCTACATGTATTAGCTGGCACAAATTTAAGCAAAGCAATGGGGCGAATATACTTCGTAGCAGAAATGTGCTGGTCAAGATACTTACGTGCAAGTTTTCTGGTATGAAATAATGTGCAGTAGTTTCAGAAAAAGTCCCTCCAGGACAGTCTTCGAACTTAGGTGGTCCACCCACTATGCTATTTTTAATAGGCGGTCGTTTTTTATAGTCTTTTATATTTGCTCAGCTAGTATGATAAGGCCCATCAAATTGCAAAAATGGAGAATTTCGTATATTTTATTTCCATATTAATTTGGATTCCAAGAAAGCCATGATAGATATATAAAAAGATGTTGAAAAGTTACAGTGAATATCTAGGATGAATTGTATGACCCATAAGGCCTCATTTTATTTGAATTTAAATCTTGTAATCTGTCAGCAGCATCGAAATATTAATACAAGTACAAATAGAAAATGCATTGAGAGAATACTGCCCGTTCTTTTTCAAATCTTCTACGTCTTTACAAATTCATACTTTATTCATTCATATTTATTATATATTGTTTCTTATTTATTTATTCGTTTTATATAAATGGTTCATATTCTGTAATGTTAACATTGCTACATGAGCAACCAGTAACCTTTAAATCCATGAAACAAATGAAATCAGATTCCAGATTCTCTGTAAGCTAAGCCTACCGCAACTACAAAGTGAATAAATCTCTTATTCAGAACATGTTGAACCTGCAATTTCTCAACGACAATGGCAAAGGTCAAGTCAGAAGTGTTGCAAACAGCGTGACCTGCCACTTCCGTATCTTGAATGAAATTCCTTATCTACTTTGTCAGGCGGTATAGAACAGCCTTAATTGTGGGTTTATAATAACCTTGAGTGCGATAGAGAAGTTTCAATTATATTTGTTGCTTTTATATGTCGACTGTGGTGAATAATTATTGCTTGTCTAGAGCGACAATAATTAGTTTGAAAGATGCAAATTACCTTCTAAAGTGTGAATCAGAGGTCGTTTTATAATCATACGAATTAGAGATTTGCTTCAAGAGACATTACAAAAGTTACTGAGTGAATATTAATAGTATTTATTTTTACAATGTCTCAAAGAGATTTCTTTAAGAGATGAGATACAAATATTGTGTCCCTTTTTAATATTATCAATTTGACTTTGTACATTTTTCTGTCTTTCAATAATAGACACAGACTTGATCGTCATTATTAAAATTACAAAAAATACTTTAAAACATTAATCAGATAAATAGTAATGAAAGCAAAAAAGCCTTGCTTTTATCATTAAATTATTTTATAAATTCTACTACTAAAATATACTTTTTAATCATTTGCTTTCAAGACTAATTAATTAGAACAGAGAAGCACCAATACAAAGTAGTTTCTATCGATTCCTTCTCGTATCTTACAAGTGTAGGAAGTATTAAAGCATACATATTTTTATTTATTAGCAGTTGTTTATGAGATGCATTTTTCTGGTTTGCTTAGATGCAATATTTTTATTTGGGTTTAAAAACAGCATTTGTGAGCATCTTAGGTTACCAAATTGTAATGGCTAAAAACAAAAAAAGGGGTTACGTTAAAACATGGCTATCAGTGCCGGCAAAACGTTTTGTTTCTAATGATAGTGAAGTGTCATACCGTTCGACATGTATTTAAGTTTCAAGTATTTACATAAAACTTTATTCCATTATAAGCTATCGAAAGAGGGTGTATGGCATTTTGGAACAAAATGTAACCTAAAAGATTACCTTAGATGTGAATCTGTGTTTGAAGTTTCTGATTTCCAAGGAAACGCATTAAACGTATTTAGTATATTAATGCTTCGGTACTCTTAAAAAGGCATTGAACTAACATAGTAAAGATAATATTTCCTATTTATTTTCATTGAAAAAATAAAATGGGAAATCTATTTGAACGATTGTTATGCATTATTATATGTTTGTTGTATGGCATGGATTAAGTTGTGATATTCTTTTAAATGAGCAACATTATTAAAATCTCTCAAACAGAATTTGGAGATAGAGGATATTTTAGATAATTAAGATCTGTTTAAAATTCCACATTCGTTACCGAAAAAGAACGTGTAAATCTTACACAGCACAGCTTATATATCCTACTTCAATCCGATTCCTCACACCACTAGTTTTTTATTTTTCAAAATTATACGGGGGTAGAAGATTGGTGACTTTCTCTGATGTAGTTTGTTTTAACTTTAACAAACTTTCAATTCGTCAGATACAAAAATGTACGTGAATTTCCCTTGCAGCGTATATATTTATATAAATACAGACCGTTGGATAGAAGCTATAAATATATATTCTTTCGTAACTTAATCCAAAAGAAGCAGGAAGAAGCGAGGATTCAATTTAAATAAGAAAGACGGGCATATTTTGGAATTTTATTGCGTTACCACGCCTGTCACGTTTCTGCCTGGACAAAGACACGTACGATTTTTGAAAACGAGTAAACCTCCTGTCATTTAGGTTCTTTTCGTTGTGTGTTAGCTCGTTTTCGTTAGACATTCGAACACTGACTTAGGTACGTTTTTTTTGTAGAATCTACTCCATCTTTCAAATGTATTCGTTAGATGGTCAGCATAGTGTAGATTTGCAGGGAAGCAATAAAGTCAACAATATTCTCTGATGTATTTTTCTTGCCTTTTTCATAAACCCATCTAGGATCGCGGTAGTCAGGTAGCAGATTCTCGGATATGGGAACGGAGGATATTGGATTCGACACCTGATTTTATTGAAAGTTCTCCGTTTATGTGGACCTGGTGTACACTACATCTGGTGTGAGAGTGGAATCTTGGAAAGTGGGGTGTCAACTCGTGTGTCGCTTTCGTCATGTGAACGCGGTTAAAAATTAGTAATAGCCTTTATAGGACAGCAGTGGCCAGGTGGTAGATTCTCTGTTTGGGGTTCGGAGAATCTTGGACTGGAAACCTAATTTTATCGAAAGTTCACCTTTTATGAGAATCTGGTGAACGTTACATCTGATGTGAGTGTGGGGGAATCTTGGAGATTTGGGGGACAGGTCATGTGTCGTTCTCGTCATGTGATCGCTGCTCAAAATTACGAGGTCAATTCTAACTAGCTTATATTGTTACTTATAGAATGTTAAACTAAAAAGACAAACCAAGACTCAATTTTTCCTTTTCTTCTTTGGTATCCTTGTCCCCTGTTATTTATGTCCTTTTCTTTGTGTGTTATCTTGATTTTCGATAGACATATATTTATTATTGAACTTGAGTTACCCCAAGTGCATCATATATGTTCAAGACCAGACTTACAGAAGTGTATTAAACAACTCATTGTACTAAAGTATTTCTTTTAAAGTAGAAAAAAATAATGAAAAATAAATACAAAAACAAATAATACTAAATACAAGCAGCAATAAAGAAAAATCCAATTGAAAAAAGTGGTGAAAAGGAAACAAAATCGAAAACTAAATGATGAATTATCTTAAAACGTTCCTCCTAGAATTAATTCTCTAAATACCAAGGACTAAAAGAATGAATAATTTACAAGAGAATAAACATATATATTTACAACATTGGTTTAAAAAAATCGAGAATGTAAATAGACATGTATGAATTTATAGAGAAACCTAATTGATGATAAAATTTGAAAAAAAATATATTAAAACGCGAGAAAAGTTCACGTAGATATGGTTTTTCAGACTTATAAACATTTCATCTGTATTCATGAACATGTCAACTTAGTGTAGACTTACAGAATAATCTTTTTTTAATTCATTATTTGCTTGTTAAGCCTCCATTCCAACCACGATGCATGTCATTTCTTCTTTGCTTTCTTTCCAGGAAATTTCTAATATTCATTGTTTTTAAGGAGTGCGATATTAATTTGAAGTGAAATTTTTAAGAGTCCATTCCTATTCTGAATTATAAAATTCGGAATTCTAGATTAAATCACTGTTGATTTTTTTCACATATTAATGTAAAAATGCTTTAATAATGAATATAACTGGAAAATGAGAAAATAGTTACCACGTGTAGGTTAATTTTAATTCATCACTGGAAAGGCTCTTGATTTAATGAAATGCTTTAATCTCTTCAAAATGTCTAGACTGAAAAGTGACAAAAAACAGGTTTTTTCTTTACACAAGCATTAACGTATCTAAACACATAGTTGGCTGTTTCAATTAAATTTAACCCTCAGTATTACATTTTATATTTTTTCATTAAACATCAAGCTATGGAATTTCCATGGCTTGATTTTGATCCCTAGCTATATTTGATATGTAATTTTTCTTATGTGTAAATTTTCAACATTCATTCGAAAAGTTTGTAATGCCATTTATTATTACTTTCACTATTAAATCATGATAAAAGTATAATGATTTTTAGCATCATTTTTCATAAAACACAGGGTAGAATGACATGAGAGTTTTGAAGCTCGATTGTAAATCATTTGTTCATGAAATGTAATCAAATTTGGCCTACATATCTACATACTATTTAGACCATAGAATTTCTTCTTTATTTCTTCTTCGGGTGAAATAAGGCTCTTAAAAATTATTGAGTTACGATCAATGAAGGCACAAGTACGGAAGTATTTAACTAACGAACGGAATTTTAAAAAAATACATTTTTACTTTGTCTTCGTATTAAAAAAAATAAGTTTCAATTACAGGCAATATTTCAACATTATGTTAATTGGAAATTCAAGGGACCATAGAAAAAGATTAGAGAAATCCAAGGATTCGTATTTAAAACTTTTGAATAAACCAAGATCCACTGTATTATAAAAATATTATTACAAGCAGAGACATGACACTCCTTACAGAAATAAATTAGCGCCAGAATTCTTGTCTTATAAGATCTAGATAAATTCGACTTAAATATCAATACTTTATCAAAGATATTGCCTTAGGACCAGATATTTCAATTAACTTTAATACATAGAGTATAATAATCAGATGTTCTCCGATAGAGGAATTCTCGATACTTCTAACAAAATTTCTCGTAACGCATTTAAAACGATAAAGAGACTTTTAATGATGTGGCTAACCACGTTGTTGAATGATTATTTAATTATCTTAGTAAATGAAAACATAACAGAACACAAGATCAAAACTTTTATCCAATCGAAATTAAGATCGTCCTTCGGAGGAAATTGAAGATATAATGAACATCCTTTATGTTCCCATTCCACTCATAAGGTACAACTATTAGATCCTTATCGCTAGGAAGGATAATAGAAAAGAAATTCACTTATGCAATTCCTGCTCTTCATTTCCATTTTGCTAAAGCTTTTGTGTTCCTATTAAATTTGAAAAAAAGATCCGTTCTTATCATTCGAGCATGATTATTTCTAGTTTTAGCTATTAAGGATGTCAAAATGACACTCATGTTATTTTATTGTCGCATTACATTTTTAAATGATTTTATAACAATATCAAGGAAATTTCTCAAGTACTCAAGGAATACTCACCTTTCACTGAAAATTCCATTTTTAGGGCAATTTCATAAATAATAGTAATCATAGGTACTAAATAGGAGCAAGAAGTCACATTATTATAAAATATCCATACGAACTGAAAATGAAGATAGATTTGTTCTAAATTGTATACATCTTTTATAAGCCGTAGTATTAAAAGGGATGCAAAAAAATACTTTTTAATTCTCTACGACAAATTATCTGTAAATATGGAAAAATCACTCCGGGCTCCATATCAAGGGTATGATATAAAGACCAGGGTAGTTATATATATATACATACAAAGAAAAAGAAAATACAAAAAAAGAAAATGAAAAAATTTAAATACAAATAAAATAATAAACAAACACGCCCGTCAACAATAAACATACTAAAAAAGACCCGACGTTGAAAAAGGAAAGAAATCATGGGAGGAATGTCATGGAATATTTCTCGTCAGGAGAAATTTCTCACTTGATCTAAATACTTACTCCCTCCAGCCAGTGGTGTAGCCGCAAAATAAGCAGTGCCGGAATTCTCGAAAAGTAGTACCGGAAGGCTCTAATCTGGGTGCCAAAAACCGCGATGTTTTACGGACGTTTTCACAATTTTTTGATATTTATTTCTCTTTTTAAAAAAGCAGTGCCGGAACGGCGGAACGCCTCCACTACAACCCTGACTCCAACCAACTTTAATAGTTCGATTGGCATTTTCCCTCCAAATTAAGAAAACGACTAAGTCCAATTCGCGAAAATTCGGTTTAGACAGTTGATCTGTATATTTTCGCGTATGAAAGAGCAAATATCACGGCTCATAAAAGAAAATGGCAAATTAGGCCACCATACTCGATTTTGCTTTCACGTTTCTCGAGAAAAATTGTATGCAGAAACGAAAAGATTTCGTAATGTTAATTATGCAAACAATGAATAATGCAGGAAGAAATGAGCATTGAAAACTGATGGAAATAATGATTGTAATCATTATTTATAACGATAATTATCGTTTGCTACATATAGCAAAAGAAAGTTTCAGAAGAAACGTCAATTTCATTCAGCAAGATTTTCTTATTTGAACTTGGTGCCAAAGACACAAAGTACCATTCATATATTCAACCATTAATACAATGTAAGACAAAGAAGTTTATTTTTGTATATTTCTTTAAATTCGACAGTTAATAAGAAAAATAAATTTTTGATTTTTTTTTAGAAATTGACTTCTCATTTTGTATAAGAAAAAATATCAAATAGGGCCTCTCAAGTTTGACTGAAGGGGTAATCTTCTTCACCAATGTGGTGGAAATGCTTATAAGAAAGAAGGTATTTAATTTCTAACATGAAACAAGGATTGAAGAGGCAGAATAAATTTATCACTAAACATATGGATCTCCAACCAAAGAGAAAAGTTTCCAGAATACTTTTAGGGAGAAATTCAATAAATTGGTCTTTTTTACGAAGCTCAGTATAAATGCATTAGATGAAACGAAGAACCCGTCATTAAAAAGAGTTCATAATACCAAGATTTATCAATAGAACATTAGAAGATATAAAACCGTATCCTGCTTCAAAAAAATCCAATTCGAAGTAAAAAGAAAACACAATAACTGTAATGATCTTTGTAAGGAAGACTATTTACCATCATTACCTATAAATATGATGACAGACGATAGAAAGGATAGAGTGGTAAAGTTTTAAGAGCTCCGAATCCTTCTTTCTACTTTCTTTTGGATAGAGAGGTAAGTATCAATAATAAAAGTAAACGAAAAAAGGGAAAGAAGAGGACATCAAGTTCCGTTACAGAAAAAAGAAATGAGCCTGGCCCGTTGTTAGAGGGACATTTGGAAGAGGACAGCTGGAACTATGGGTGCGAAAAGCAAGCACAGCCTTCTCTCTGGATCTATTACAAGAAGAGTTGTTTCTTTTTGCTCCAGACGTGCATGGTAACATCGACTACGGCAACTCGGTTACTTTTCTTGCTTTATTTTTGTCTTCCTGTTTTCACGTATGATGTCGAGAGCTAGAACCTTATTTACTGCTGAATTCTTTGCTCTCGGGCACCCTGCTTTCTCGTTCTGCTCTAAGTGGATATTTATTTTTTCCTTCTTTCAGGGACGGGGTTAAAAAGGGTTGAGCTTAATCTCTAGGTTCTCTAGTCTGGGGCCCCATTACGCTAAGGGAAGAACGAGAAAAGATATAAACTATTACTGCAGTGTTTATTTCTGAAGTCGTTTCAGGAATCCAAATTATTGTTAGTTGATAATATTTTCTTCTCCTTTATAGTTAGCCAGATGTTTGGTGAGAAGATATTTTAAGCAAATGTATATTATTTGTGAACTCGATCTTTAGTGTTTATAATCATCTTAATTTAATTCTCGCTGCCAAGGGAAATAATGAAGTTGAAGAGGTCTGTAGAAACATGCTTTTATTAGACTACATAAAAAGAAAATATTTTAACAAAAATCTGGAGGTTAAAATGAATCCCTAAAAGTGTAAGGCTTACGTAGAAACACTCTAAGTAATTGGAATTTTAATTACATTTATAACATGTTTTTGATTTTTAATGTATATTCAGGAAATTTTTTTTCTTATGATATTTATTGTGTGTATTAAGATTTTACAATTTTGTTTTAATCGCTTTAACCATAGGATTTTATTTCTTCTTTTCAATAAAAGGTTAAACTTTATTTTCATCCTTTTCTACTTTTTGGTCTTTAATATATTTTATAATTCGTTATTATAACTAAATATAGCATAATATAAATTAAAATAAATATTATGAAATTTTGTCATCAGATTTTTGTCAAATTCACTTCCAGGTGGCACTTTTCATATGGAATCAAAATCTAAAATTTAAAAGTTTTCTAAAGTGATCGGGTGCAAAACAGCTGTACAAAATGTCAGAAATCTAATAAATGTGGAAGGGAGTGAAAAATCGATCCCAAAATTTCATCTTGACAAACATAGAAGAAGTTAAATTAAAAGAGTGTAAAAATAATTTTGTCCATTCTTTTATTTTAATACTAGAAAGTTTGTGCCCGTCTAAGACGGTCAGCCCGCCAACCATATCTCAGAACTGATTGTCACACACGAGAGATATAATACAAAATCTCATGCACATATTGGCAGAGTGCTTAAGAATCAAATAATCTGTTTCCTTCTAGTGGAATCTTCCCTATTCATACTATTTACCAACGCCTAAATCAAAACTGAAAACTAATTCCACTAACAGAAGAAATTCATTTACAAACGCAAAATAAAAAATTGCTGAAAGAAAATATTAACAATAACATTTGTAATCTAAAGGAGTATTGTATCAAAATAAAAGAAATTATTCGGAAACAGAAAAATTGCATTACATTTTAGCCCACCAGCCATAGTAAAATAATGTCCTGCACATTGGCAGAATGCTTAACACAGATAGAGACCCTTATACAGAGAAAAGGGGAAATTTGTTATTACTTTAAAATTCTAAAGCATTTTGTTTAAATTAGGTTGAATTTTAAAGATAACAAAATTATAAAAAAAATATTAGTGATAACGTCCTCCGATACTTTGAAGATCTCATAATTTAGTAAAAAGATCCGCATTCATAACAAAAAAATGCTGCTATACTTCAGAATTCAAAAAAAAATATCTCCGAGAAGTTGGAAAATAAATTAATTCTAGTATAACACCTATTTGAGACGAAATAATCTAAGAAGCAGAATCTCTTAGACACGTAGCCAAATTCAAGTGCGTATTCCACATCCACATAAAAAAATCCTGTCTGAGTTGTTTGTCAATTGCGCGTCCGATTAATGACGCAGGGCAAAGGGGCGTATTTATTTTTAACTCCGCCTCCGTCACGGACATCTGAGGATGATTCTAATATAGATTTTAAGCAGTCTCTCTTATAAACGCATTCTTCCATAAGACTATATGCACACTGTTTCCATCTGTTACAATACTGAGCATAAGTCAAAATCTCATAGGATCTTTAAGAAAATGTAGGAAGATTAGCGTCCGCATTAAGGTGTATTAGTATATGTACTATGTTTTATAAAATCATCTTTACATAAATTGCATTGAAAATGAATGAAATCAGTTCCTTTCCAATAATAGATTATATGAATTCTCTGCACATGATATTTTGACTTCAATATAAAATTTTTTTTTTCGCTTTCTTTTGTCTTAACCACTTAACTTAATAGTTTTCTTTGCTATCTAACAAGATGACCCCTCCTGTTTTGGAAAGGGGCTGTCGTTTTCATTCATCTAAGAAGGCATAGGATACTTAAGATGTTTGTGGATCCAACATATTTTTTGTGTAAAATTATAAAGCTAATTAATGATTCAATTTTAGTTTATAAGACTAAAATTTCGATAAGTCCATGGACGAGTATTCTCGGGCTGTTAAGTTAAGCGGTTAAAGGTTAACATTTAACAATTATTTATCATCTTTATTTAAAGAGAATATTTGGACTGACGTTTCTTATACATTCCGAAAAAATTTCACATCAATTGTTATCTCAATTTTAATAATGTTCTAATTTTGGTAACAAAATAAATAAATTATAAATTTTTGTGGCTAGAGAAGGTAATAGTAAGCGAATGTCATCGAATTTATTTAAATCTAGTGTGTGTGTGTGGGGGGGGGAATTTAAATAAGAAATGTTTACAAAATGCTAAATTAAACTCACGATTAAGGCATCATGCTATCTTGAGAAATTCTCAAGAAAAAATTCGATTGCATGTGGCGAAAGATAAATTAATTTGGATGAGAAATCACTATTTATGTCAAAAACAAAAAAATATTTCCCATATTTTCTCCCTCAGAGTTTTTAATAGAGTAAAAGTAACTCCTTTCCATGTCTAATTTATATTTAGTAATCCGAATAACAACAAAATTAGAAAAGGTAAAATTTGAATACGAAATATCCACAAAACACTAACTTTAACTCTAGGGGAAACATGAAGCTATCTTCAAAAATTCTGAAGAAAGAATTCGATTACATGTGACGAAAAATAAAATAATTTGGATGAGAAATCACTATTTATTTCAAAAAAGGAAAAGTTCTTTTTGCTGCTTTCTCCCTCAGATTTTTCTGAAAGCGAAGAAGATATTCATTTTTGACAAAGACATTGCTTATATGCTTAGGGAATCGTTTACGGTGGTATCAAAGGTACTGCATTTTCTCATTTTTCAAAAGACCGCTTTTTCTAGAACTGAAAGGTTGATCGTTTTGTTCTTTGACTCTGATGAAAACGTTCTGACGTCATAGGGTTAAGCTTCTAGAGCGGAATCCTATATGCAATATTGAAGCCACCGCACTGGAAGAAGGTTTTTTTCAATAATATTCGGGGTGAAAGGTAAGTTTTGGATAGCATGGGATTGATTCTCTATTTTCCACAGTCTCAACCCACGCAAATACTTCGCAATACAGAATGGTGGGTTTTACAATATCTTTCCAATAATGGAAAAATGGCATTTTTTAAACAGTTCCATTATTTTCCTTTGAGGCTCAAGAAATAGATTATAGCAAAAAATAAATTTTCCATCTATATTGTGATATTAAATATAGAAATATATACTAAAAATTTCTCAAAAAACTTTTGCCTTTACCATGCCACCTCTAAAAATGTTTCAGTTCTTAGCTGATAGTGTTTTTCGAAGACTAGGTTTTTTTCATTTGATCTTGATAACCAAAATGAAATCTTTTTAAATCTTTTTATATTCAACGTAATAGCAATAGCGAGATACGTTTTTATCTGCGACAACATAATGAAAAGATCTCTTTGAGTTAAAAAGCATTGACGAAATATTTTCCAAGAACACAAACAGACAATTTCTGCTGAAAGTCCCAAGAGATCTGATATTTTGATTTTCTATATCAAATATCTTATTATGACAAGAAGTGAGTTTATATTAAATTAGAAGACTTCATTCAAAGATATTTTCTTATTCAATAAAAGCAGAAACATAAAGATGAAAGAAATTGTAAGCTTCGAGTCAAAAAGTGTTTCAGGAGGCTAAACTGCAAATAAATTAGAGAAATATATTCAGAAATATTTACAGTAGTTTTATAAAATATTTAAGCGGAATATAAGAGAGCTATTGAAATCCCGCTAGAAATATTTAATTTTAAATTTCTCTCAAATCAAGTTTTTGAATCTTCTACGATTTCATTTTAGACTGTCAGAAATATTAATCAGGTGAAAAAGCAGCATGTAAAAATAAGATTTTTAAAAGGAAGAAGAAGAATAACTTTGACTAAACAAAATGTATTACTTTCAAGAAAACTCTATTAAAAGTTCTTTACAGTGAACAATAGTGTTTTCGTGATTTTTTTTCGTATACAAACATACTTCAAATTTACATTTATTGTTTGAGGAATTAGATTTTTGAAAAAATGTTTAAGGATTCTATTCTAGCATTATAGTAAATAAATGATTTAGTTGACACAGCTATAGTTTCTTTTTTGTTTTTCATTCATATCTGAAGACTAAATGAAACTTTTCTTTGTGTATGATGTCTTGCTTAAATGACTCTTTATTTAAATATTTAAAATGTGTTTCTTTTTCTTTTTTAAAACAATGTAGTTAGATTATAGGGTGTTACTTACTAATAGAATTCAGAAAAATAAAGAAAAGTTTTACTCGTGTATATGCTTTCTCAAAATATACAGATGTCTTCTTCGACATCTGGTCACGGTTCAAAATTACAAGGACTACCCCCAAATAACCCTCGTGTTGCTTCAAAAACGACATGTTAATATACAGAAGATAAATGTCGAAATATACTGCTGTCGGGGTTGAAATTGGTATAACACGTCGACAATTACTCGCAATCAGAAGGCATCGTGGTGGGACACAAGAAGGTATTCCAGCTTTAACAAATTCTTTTATTAAGATGCTTGAAAAACTGTAAATTAGATTAACACTTAAAATAGGTTAAAACATGATTAAATATGGATGCAGTAAATTCAAACGTGATGAAGTAAACACAGACGAATCGGAACTACATGACCACAGCTCCAGACACTGTAATGCGTGCACAAGCGAGACTCAACGAAACTGCTTCGCAGTTCTTTCTGCTCGCTATTATAATGCTGCCAAAGATAAGTTCCGCAGTTAAGGTTGATGACGTCAGGAGTCGCCACACTTCTATATGATATAAAGAAAATGTGCATGATATTATAAAAACTGAGTTTAGAGTTTTAAGAACTGAGCTTTCTTCTTACCTTGAAGAAAGCAATGCATATGGAAATTTTTAGGGCCCAATATTTCCTTAACGCAAATATTATTAGTTTAGTATAATAAAGAACAACGAAATCAAATAAGGAGCTCAAATTTCGAACATATGCCCATACATGCAGACTTGTAAGATAACTTCTAAAGAGAGTTCAGATCATTCTCACAAGTGGAGCATGTTACTTAACTAATAATCGTGCAAGAGCAAATCCCTATGGCAGTCATCTGAGTAATTTTAGAGCTTGGATTCGAAGTTTTTATATGCAGTCATATATATTTTTTTATAAACATAAATCAATATTTTTTCTTAATCTTTTTGGGATGAGGACGACATTTTACCAGAACAGAGCAGTTTGCGGTTGGATTAAATGAAATTAAGGCTTTTAGAATAAATATATAAATGGTTCTCATTATATTATATACATGCTTAGAAGACATTAACTAAACAACAAATTAATTGAAAAATTTTGCTGATTTTTGCCAAAAAATGAAAAAACGTTGTACTCAGATCGGTTTTTTTTATACGTGTTTCATTCAAAATTAACTCATTTCGAAATTAGGCAACGAAAAGTAAAAAAATATATTTTTCTTTGTTAGACTGACATATTTTATATGTAGAGGAGACTATTACAAAAACATCCATATTTAGAGGAAACTATTACAAAACATTTTGTTTGAAATTCATTTATCTTTAAAATAGAAAACAATATAAGAACATAAAATTTTTCACAACCGTCTCCAAAATGGCGTTCTTAAAAATAATATTTTTTTAAAATTCTTCGAAATTGTAATCTTTACAGACTCTACGACTGCAATGCCATGATAACAGCATTAAAAGCGGCCGCGTAGCTGAGTTGCGATTTGAGCAACATTTTTAATCAAGTTGCAGATTTGAAGAACTCTTTGTTTCTTAATTCAATAAAAAGTTAAGTATTAAAATATCTCAAAAATCGTAAAAAGAAACATATTCAGGGGAGGAAAAGGCTTGAGTCGACCCTAGAAGTTGTTTGAAATCCACAGTAATAAATTTTAAAAAGAATTTGAATACAAAATAAAAAAAATAGACTGACCATAAAAAAACTGATTGAAAAAAAATAATCACTAACTGATTTCTTTGAAATCCAGAAACTTTTCAGTTTTCATTTTTTCAGCTTGAAGTAGAATGCCAAAGTTTCCTTTGTCATTATGTTTTCACTTTTCTTTGGTGCCATGACAGAACTTTTCTTTAAATTCGAAAGCAACCTCAAATGTATTTTATAACGTTAATCGATTAATCCCGTGCGGTTATTCAATACTATGAAGCTAATGAAATTATTATATCTCACAAAAATATTATAGTGACTCGATATGAATTCGATGAGTTCAGATGTATATTATTTTCTATAAAGGGTTCTATTTTTTAAAAAATTCTGATACTCGATCTATCATTCTGCCATTTTATTGAAATTTGGAGCGAATTTTTCTATCGCTGTAAAATTAAATAAACACACATAAAACATCTCTTCTACTAACTATGATGAAATCTTATATTTTGCTTGTTTATCTTTTAAAATATATGAGAGGATAAGTATGTTAATAATTGTCAGGATGCGATTCTTTAAAAAATAATTAGGAACTATTTCATCGCAGAGGCCTATAATTTTGGCAGGCCTATTGTCTATCGGTTTATATAAAGGGGTCCTAATTTTAATAACGTTCTGCTCATTATTCCGACGTTATTAAATGTATTCAGATGAATCCTCAGTCCAAACCTTTACGTGGTATACATGCCTATCGTGGGTAATGAGCATCCTTTGTCTATACAGCTGGGCATTCATCTGTACTCCATTCCTTTCCATTTGTCCCATGACTGATTTTTTTCCATCCATTCAAGTCGAAAAGTAAGGCACGTCTTTCGCGGATGTTCTAAAGTTTGTTTTCAGAAAAGGTTCAAAGTCGCAGAATTCTACCCACCACCCTTCCTCTTCCCTTACGCGAGAGATTTCGAGTTTCATTTCAACCCTCGACGCGAGGTCTCAATCTAGGGAGATCCTTTGATGTGCCGCTACCCTCGCATCGAGGCCCTAAATTGAAATCTGCGCATGAAATGAGAGATTTTGAGTTCGTTTGAATACCAGCATTGCATTCCGCTATGCCAATTTCCATCGGTTTTTACAACTGACGATTGCTTTTTCCTTCCCGTGTACTAAACATTCCATTTTGGAAGACATGCGAATGCCCTGTTTAAATCTTGTCTAACTTCCCAAAGAGATATTTTAACATCGTAGATTACTATTAAGAGTTTTATATTTAAGTCTGGTCAAAAGCCTCCAGCTTCCATGCCATATGAATGTATAACGGTATAATAAAGAACCCTTGAGGCCGTGGTGCTATAGTGGTAAGGTCTCTGCGTACGGGCCGGAGGATTCGAGATCCGATTCCACTGAATATCCGCTATGTATGTGGGCGTGTTGCACATTAAATCATATGTTGGGCCAAACGTTCTCCATGTGGTGCGGAAGTTTGGACAAGAGGGTGCCAACTCAGGTGTCGTCTTCGGCATCTGAAGCGGTTGAAAGTTATGAGGTCCGTCCCAAAATAGCCTTCGTGTTGCTTCAAAACGGGAAATTAACATAACTAAAGAACCCTTGAGTGTACATTTTTTGCACTCAACGCTGTTTCAACGCTACGACTATCAATCTTGTGGCAAGTCGTGCGTCAAACTAATACAGTAAGGACTACTGCCGACTGAGATTCCAACGAATGGATGGTTGCTTCTCAAGTTCCGTAGAAAGAGTCATGTCTTGGGAATGGCTTAAGCCAAAATGCAAGCCCCATTGAACAATCAATAATTAAAACTGTTCGATCATTACTCATTAGTTGTATTGTAAATTATTCTTCAAATTCGATTTATTCTTAGAGCTTTTAGCATATTCTAAAATGAAATGAAAATCTCATCTAGAAATGTCTCTTTGTTTTAGTTTTATTCTTAACTTTCTCTAACAATCAGGATTCAGTATAGCTGAAATAAATAAGTGTATTTTCAACTGTAGATCTTTTTTTTCATTTACTCACAAGTTTATTGCGATCTGAGATTTGTTGAGTTTACCGTTATCACATGCTGTATATGCTTAACGCACCACAATATATTGAGAT
The DNA here is from genome assembly GCA_013235015.1 of Araneus ventricosus. Lineage (NCBI taxonomy): Eukaryota > Metazoa > Arthropoda > Arachnida > Araneae > Araneidae > Araneus > Araneus ventricosus. The sequence continues at coordinate 370,371 of BGPR01000005.1, forward strand.
ATAACAGAAAAAATGAGTAATTTAATTTGCCATTTTAACCAGTTTTTTTAAACTTCAGAAATCATTGAAATTCACTTCTCAGGTTCCATGCAAATACTGAATAATTCATTTTATATCTTTGCATCTTGTACCCTACAATTTCTTCATGTGAGTTTTGTCCCCGTGCTGTAAAAATGAAAAAGTCCTCTGCATGGACCATAAAGAAACTAGCGAACGTTCGCTTCCGAAAAACTTTCTAGCGGAAAACAATGAATTATTCAAAGTCTCGATTGACTTTTCTCACTTTATATGCATACTTACTTTTCCAGCACGTATCCTTTAGGAAGACACCTAATTCAGAACCTAACTAAGTGATTCTGAATGCATCCCAGAAAATTGAGGGTTTGAAAAGTAAAGCCTTTTGGTTGTAAGAGATTCTTTGCCTCGTCGTCTTTAGTGTTGCGCATATTTACTGTTTTTATTTCAAAAGACCAAAAAGTCCGGTTAGAAATTAAGTTATTACAGGAAAACCTAGTTTTGCAGCTATGTGCTGAAGTCGGATCGGCAACTCCTAGCTAAATTTCCTCGTTACATCAGCGAGAAAACACTGGTACTAGATTTCAAGTGTGCTAGACTCGACTACATGATGATTCTTTGGCGCGGAATCGGGTGTCGCGAACCCGCGATCCTTCAGTCTCGGTTATTATACTCTACCACTAGGCAATCGCAGGGCCAAAAATTAATTTATGAGTTTTAGATTTTAAAAAATCATTCTATTATAGCATTTTATGTTTTAAAAATGCACCGCACTATACATCATTGTCAAGATCAACTCTGGTGAGATTTAAGTTCCAACTAGGTAAATCTGCGCGTATTTTAACATTATGAAAATGTGAACATTGTGTACACTATGACAGTTCTCAAGAAAACGTTATTGACTGAGATATTAATAACTATTCTAGCAGCATTTTATCCATTGAAGTATCAAATTTGTATTAATTGCAATGTTTTCTTTAGCGTTTCGAGGTTTCGAAGAAGTCATCATCTAAAAGAAATCTATTTATTGCCAATGGACACGTTATTAAGAATGTCGTCTATAAATTCAAAACTGAAAATATAGTTACGAAACTAGTAGAAATGATAAGTATAAAACTAGAAATGCGTCATAGATTATTCCTAAGGCCTGTCTCTTTCTTTGAGTGACACAAATATAATATTTTCACAATTCTCTCATGCATTTGACAGCTTCGACATCAGAGTACTCTGCCATCTGTCTATTAAATAGTATCTCACAGATTTCTTAGGTCAAATACGGTTTAAAAAAGAAACTTTGGTTTAGTCATACCATATCGCATAAGTCACAAAACAATGACATTCAGACTCAAAGGATTTTTACCTGCCCTCCAAATATGAGTGTTAACAATAGATTTTTGTATAAATCTTGGGTTATCCTGTTGTCACTTACTTTTGTCCTTTGCCGTCAGCCGTGTTTCTTCAGTCTTCTGACGCACAATAGAAGACAATTGATTGTTTATGATAGAATACCTTTCTGAACCGTGAAAGTGTGGGCGTTTCAAAACATTCTTGCAAGACTCTCCCTAAAGCAGTAAGAAAGAACTTTTCTTCAGAGCAGTAGCGAATGTTATTAGGCAATCAGTAGATGAGCACACAATAGGCAAATAATTTTGCAATCAATTCTTTTGTTCGATTTAAAACAAACATATACCTGTCGCAAATGTGTAGGTTTTCTTATGTTTTCTGCTTATAAGGCATTAAGAATTCATTTAACATATATTTAGCAGTTTTCTTCGTTTCAATGCAATTCAACAATTGATTAAATGGACATCCTATTTATGTTTCTACAACATTTCAGTGACATTCAGTTCTGCTTCACGTCTCTATACCTTTCAGAAGGCTCGGGATTAAATCGATGAAAATATTTTCTGTAAATTCGTATTTTTCAGAACGTTTAATTTGCTAACTCGCTTATGTTTTACGAAACTTATTGCTTGTTCTTCACAATTCATTTGAATGCTACTTATGTTCCCATTTATTAGTATTTTGCACTGTATGTTTGGGTTATTATGGCCAGTTCTGGCCTTTGCGTCATTAAGCCAAACTCAATCAATTAACTAACCATTATAAAATTTAGGACTTTACAAATATTTATACTTATTCGTGAGATTTCGTAGAAACTTTAGAGCAGTGTATTAAATTATTACAAAGAAATCCAAATATCTTATTTGTTGCAAGGATTTTATACGTAGAGAAATATATTGGAGTTGACGTGCGCGAGAATGATATTTAGATTTGGATGTTGTGTATATTCCTTGGGCATAAGATCTTTAAAGTAAGTGTTTAATTAATAAAATGTTTTTCACGATTGTGGTTCAGTATGATGTGATAGATTTATCAAAGTACCCGTGCTCGTACACCTAGGGTTACTCTTTCTCCTACACATTTGATTTATTCATTTAGAACATATTTTTTGATTACTTCTCTGGAATTTCATTATAAATTTGTGATTAAGTTATGGTTTAGCATGAAATATACTTTTATATTTCGGACACATAATTTCGCAAATGTTTCAGTTAAAGAAAAATAAAAATGATAGATATTTGTTTTGAATTAAAAAGCCATAAAAGGTGCATTTTTATTCGTTTCTTTTTGCTAAGAAAGTTTCTTTTACCCTCCTTAATATATATTGAGTTTTTAAAAAGATAAGAAATTTAAAGTTAAGATGTAAAAAGCATTTTGATGTACTGTAATAGTTCTAAATAACAGTTTTAAAAGCATTGAAATTCTATCTCAAAATATTGATAATTGATATTATTAAAAACTGTATGCAGATTTCAAAATTGTCAGCGATGAGAAAAGTTTAATATTGGCTGTGCTAGGGGGCTCTGCTCTCTGCTCGCTAAAGCTCGCCAACCCCCAGGAGGATTATGCTGCAATCCTCCCGAGTTTGCTACGCAAACCCTGCTCGCTTCACTCGCTACAATGAAGACACTGCGTGTCCTAGCACAGTTGTAAAATCTTTATATATATATTACACCCCCTGCTCGCTCTGCTCGTCAGCCTCCAAGAATCACGTTGTGATTCTTTCGGGATCACTGTGTGATCCCGGCTCACTTTGTTCGCCATACAGTTATGTATGTATACAGTTCTGCTTGTATTAGGAAATTATAAGTACAATAATTACTAGAAGTAAATTTAAATTATTTGAAATTGTATGAACTCCTAAAATTAATTTTTCATCAGTTTCTACAATTAGAATCTTCTGGTAGTACAGATATATATATGTAAATGTTAGAAAGATATTTGAATGTTAATATTTATAATTCAAAGATGATTTAAAATCAAAATTATTTTCATCAATCAGAAATCAATCATTCAAAATTTCTTTTCATACACATTTGACTATTTCTTCAACAGTTTATTTCAACATAACTTCATTCCAACAAAATTTTAAGTTTGAAACTGATAAGATAGCCTTTTTCCAAATCTTCAAAAAAATTTAAAAAACATCGCTTTTTACAACAAAATTTTAAACATTCACACGTTTAATTTAAATATTGCACAGAAAAGAAGTAGTCATTTGTGTTTTAAATCTCAAAAAATTCTAGTTGCGTGGAATGATGTAACCCATCTCGCAACTTTTTAGCTAAAAAAGGATAGTTTAAAGAAAACAGTGGCTTGAAACATATTCATATTTATTATTCAAAACTAAAACCCATAATAATTATTTACTTTTAGCCTTTTATAATTGATAAGATAGTTTTTTTCAAAAAATTCCAAAATCCTTGCTTTTTACAACAAAATTTTAAACATTTCCACTTTTCAATTAAATATTAAACAGAAAAACTTCGCCACTTGTATACATGCTTATTCCAATAATTATTTGGTCAAGAAAGATATAGTGTTTTTCTCAGTGCACTCATTTGTGTTTGAAATCTCAAAATTCTAGTTGCGAAGAATAATGTAACCCATCTCGCAACCTTTTAGCTAAAAAAGGACAGTTTAAAGAAAATACTGGCTTGAAACATGTTCATATTAACTATTCAAAATTAAAACCAATAATAATTATTTGCTCGCTGCTCTCTTCTACGCAAATTGTATTCAACAGTTCGCAAAAAACTCATTTTGAATCAATAAATTGAAAAAAAAGTAACGAATTTTCCTTGTAAGCGATTAGCTCAACTGGTTAGCGTAATGCTCGGCGTCAGGGTTGAGATTGGTAAACAAACTGATCGTTGCCAACGGGGAGAAAAAAATAAAGGTCCTTTTTGCGCCACGCATAAGCGTTTTATATATTGGCTGTATCTTTCTATATTGCATTAACAGATATTATTTTATAAAATTTCATTTAATAAGGTGATTTTTCTTCTGTTAAGAAAGTGATACTTAGATTAAAAATAGTGTTTCCTATTATACTTATAGCCAATAACTCACATTCAATAAATCATCAGAATAAGCCAGATCTCCAGTAAGTCTTATTCAATAGATCACCTGAATAAGCCTTATCGCTAATAAGTCAAGTTCAATAAATCATCTGAATAAGCCATATCATCAATAAGTCACATTCAATAAATCATCTTAAAAAGCCAGATCTCCGATAAGTTAAAACAGAATACAGTTTTTAATGATAAGTAATTAAACAGAAAGAAACAGAGATTTTTTTTATTGCTTTCAGCATTATAAATATATACTCGAAATTTTAAAAGTAAACTTTTAAAAGGAACATTATGAATCACGTTTGCTTTTGTACATCTTATCAAGATTCTTTAATTATTTTCATATCTTTATTTTTAATTTCTATTAAGGAAATGGGAACTTTTTCTTAGAAAAAACGAAATAATTGAACTTTATTACAAAGCAAATAATGTCAAAATTTTGTTAATGCTTTTGAATAATAAAACAAATAGTCGATCTTTTTCTAGTTAAAAGTATTTAATTCGTGACGTCAAATCATTTCACGTGACACCTGTTAAATTGATTCTATTGATTGAACATTTTACGTTATTTCTTCACTCCCCTGAGACTTCTTCACGAGTGAAATCAGTATTATTCTAATTTTTTAAAGTCATTCTCTTAAGGTTAGCTCCATTACGTATGTAGGCTTATCGAAATGCTTCACATTAAAAAATAAAATAGTTGAGATAGAGAGCGTTAGCGATTACAGATTTTATGCCTGATAAAATATGCAAATTAATTACTTAATTATGCGTCTTTGGTGAAAGAAAAGCCGGAGGAAAGACGAAAAGAGGGGAAAAAACACGGAGAAAAAGGAAAAATTCGAAGTTAGAATTCTCAAGATTTAAAAATGTAAGAAACGCGGAAGCTGGTGTGTTTTTTTGTATTGCTTTCGAATGAGGAAATTTAGATGGAAGATGATTTTTATTTAACGGATGCATTCTACGGCTAATTTGCAATTTAAATTGAAATGTTTTAATCTTATTTTAATATGCAGGTATTTTAGTTCGATGAAAAACAAGCGATTTCGGTGGAATTTTTTAAAGCACTTTCTGTTTCCTTCAGACCGCTAAAAACACATTAAAAACATGCTTGATCTTTTTCTATTTGAGATTTATAACTTAATGAAAGTAGATATAAATGTATTGTAAAAACTTTTTAATCCAACAAATATTTTTATTTTCGTGTATTTTATGCAGATAATGTATTTTTAAAAATTTATTTTAAGAAATTGATGATAAATTGAATTACATTTATCTACAACCCAATTTATAGAAACGAATAGTTTTTCAATAAATATTGTTAAATTTTAATTATGAATCCACTTTGCAAGTTGCATTTTTATAATCTTTTGTTTGCCTTGTTTCACGTTTGTAAAGATGGAATATTGTTATCACATTTTCTCTCACTTCTTGGCTGGAGTTTTGAAATATACTGTTTAATATTTATAAAAATATACTATTTTATTATTTTCAGAATTTAATTATCATTTAATTGATAACTTTAATTAAATTTTGAAACCATACGTATGGCGCCATCTTGTAGTGAGTTTGAGAAAAAAATTGTTTTCAAGATTCTCTAATATTTGTAATAGCGAATTATAATTTAAGGACTAAAAATTAGAAAACAATAAAAGAAAATTTTACATTTTAGTCGTCTAATAATTGTGTGTTTTCAAAAATTATTTTTATTCAATTTATATTCTTTACACTCTGTATCTTTTTCTGGGTGTGAAGAAAGAAAGGACTGTTTCTAATTGCTATTAATAGAGTTTTAAATTTCTAGGGGATTTGGTGGTAAAATCTAGGGTTCGTGTTCTAATGATAGCGGGTTCGAGAATAGAATCCGCCCAAGTTCATTGTGCAAGTTACATATTTCGCGAGAGACTAAAAGTGCTGATAGTAGTGAGAAAGGGAAGTTTAACTTGGACTGAAAGTATCGGCTCAGGTATCCTCGTTATCTGACGACGGTCCAAAACCATAAAGTCTGTTCCCAAATATCCCCGTATACTATTTCTCAAATGACATGTTAATCTAACAAATCATATCGAATCTTATATTCAAGATCCCGAAAGCAAATGCAGTCACGTTGAAGCATTTTAGGGTCAGGGAAAAATTGAAAGAAGATTCTTTGACAAGATCTTCAAAGTATTTAGAAAAATAACTGTCTGACATACATGTACAAATGAGTATGACATACGGGAATAAAATATTATGTTAACATCATTTGGCGGCAAGCTAATAGCAATTCTTGATCACCGTCTCTAATCACGGGCTTCCTTTGAAATTTTCTCTGGTATAAAGTGTACTCTGCTTTTGCTGTAGAGTAATCCAACCAATGTTGCAACAAAGAAGCATCTAGTTATTGTTATATTTGATATTGAATGAAATATTATCTTATACCTAAATGAGTATGGCTATCGGTAAACCTAATAATGGATCGTTGAAGCTAATGTCAATTGGTTAACAAGCTAAGTGCAGTTCTTGATAACCGTCCTTCTTTAATGACAGTCGTCCTTTGAAATTTTCTCTAGTGGGAAATATACTATCTTTTGGTAGTAGAGTAATTCAACGAAACTTACAATGATATAGTATTTAGTTATTATAATATTTGATTTTGAGTGAAATATCCTCACAAATATCTGCATTGAAGCATAATTAATTTCATTACTTTCTAGGCTTTCCTTCATTTTCTTTGATGCACCTGGATTGATAACTCAACGTTTTGGTAATTACACTGCATACGTTTACATCAGTGTATTCATTTTCTCTTATTGTATTCTAAATCCCATGTCACACCCTGCCTATGTAGTGTGAGGCCTTGGAAAGGCCGGTGGAGAGAAAAAAAAACACCAGCATTTATTTATTAAATTATTATTCCTTCTCTAGTACCACCTATAAAAGGGGTGTTAATTTAAGATACCTATTGTCACTGTTATATCAAAATGTTGTATGTCAAATTTACAAAAACATTTTATTGATGCAAAGTACTGGTTACAATGCCAGACAAAAAATCGCTTAAGTCACTAGTGGTTTCAGCTGTCTCATCGAAATTCCGTATGTTTTGCTGTGTGTGGTTTTCGACATGCGACATTTTGTTAGTATAACAGAAACTCTATGCCGATTCAAAATAAAACCGCTCACCCAGAGCATTGGGGAAGAAAAGTTTTGCAAATAAAATTATGGAGCACAAGTACTAATTCAACTGACTAGGGATCATTTTCGCTTCTATACGAAAAAATAATAACATTTTACGTCTTTTGAGAATCATATTCATAAAAGCTTTTAGCATTATTCAAATTATTTTCCAGTAGGCTAAATACCCTACTAAAGTTTACACTCATTTCTCTCACAGAATTAATTTTATAGCCAAAATAAATAGTTTTTAAAATTATAACGACTGTCTATGTTGAGAAAAATGCTAGAATATTTTCGGACAATTTATGAATCATCTGTGATTTTTTTCCCCATAATGCATCACTAAAATATTTACCAAATATTTGCAAGCTTGCCAGTCAATGAGATCTACGTAGACTGCAGCTCGAAAGTTAACAGCAGGAATAAAGAATATACGAACACAATTTCCTTCTGGGCCAATTTCAGCATTTATGAATATGTAGCAAATGCACTATTGGATGATTTCAATGTCACACCGTCACATCTGAAGATGATACAGGACGATGTGTTAATGGACGGCTGGGACTTTATTAAATTTCCTTCACACACGCAAGCAGTTGAGCGAATTGTGAAACTCGTCACTGAAGCCTCCAGAAAAAGAGTTGGACCGCAGAACAGGGATGGATTTATCAGAGCTACCCTAGAATCCAGAAAACAAATGTCACAATTTGAGTCCAAAAAAGATTACAAAAAATAGTGCTTTTGTAATTTTGTATGTTTCAAAGGTTAAATCAAGTTTCTATTCGCATTATAATGAGGTAAGTAAAACGTGTATTTATTTAAAAATTCGCCTTTCATTTCCAATATTCAGCGCCGTTGGGGCGGCAGGAGATATTAGCCTACAATCTAAAATTTAGTAAAGGTGTTGTTGTTAATAAATAATAACTTTTTAGCGCTACCGCAAACCGATCAACGAAATTTGTGATTTTTTATTAATTTTTTTAATTTTGACCATTTTTAGTCCAATTGTCGCAACTTTCTGCCCATTGAGGCGGCAGAAGATATCAATTCAGAGTTATTAGATTTTGCACACTTTTAAATGATGGAAGTTCGCAACTTTTCCGCACTACCGCAAAATGTTATAAGAAACTTCGACTTTTTCGGCCCGCCCTAATACACATATGACTTTGCAAAAACAAAAAAAAGTTCTGTTCCTAGTAGTATTAAAATATTTTACGCTTTTGTGTGGAACTTTTCGTAAAAGAATTCGACCATGAAAAGAAACGAAAAAAAAAAAAAAACTCCGAGAAAGTGGTTTTTATATGCTGTGCAGAGACAAACATAGCTTTCGCTAGAAGCATTCTGACTAATACAGTCAGAAGAAAGGGGACAGAAACCTTTCTAATAGAGGAACTACTTTTGCAGCTCGTTGTGGGTTGTTTGAAAAGTGTCATATTAAAAGTATATTAATAAATAGTTAAATTATATAATAAGAATCGTTCTAAAAGTCATATTCAAAAATAAGGCCAAAAAAGGCCAAATAAAAATTCCTAAGGGCTTTGAAAAAAGGCCAAATTTCCAGAATTCGGCCTTAAGAAGGCCAACATGACAACCCTGATCTAAATGCATGTTGTTTTAAGCTCTGCTGTGATATCAAGTCCTTTTTCTTCCAGCAAGATGCTCACTAAATTCCAGAACGTCCATTAACACTGCTGCGGCGCACTTGAAGTGTGTCTAGTGAGCATCAACCGATTCATTTCTATCTCCTATTCTTGATTTGCAACGAAATGAGCCGAACCATTCCACTCTCTATATTCTCCAGACAGGGCACAGATTCTTAAGCTAAATGTTTGAAAATAGAATGCAGGAAAAATAAAGCCTGTTGATGGTTTCCAAATGCAAAGCAATCTGACATATGGCCACATAGATCGCATACAAAGAACATTATCACAAAAAATTTCTTTGCAGAATATTCAGAAATTGGAAAAACAAGTTTTCATGATTGTTGATGTTCTAAGAATATTGGGAAAATGTGAAATTAATTTTTCGGCTTGCGACATTTTTTATGATTTAGCTTGACATTTAATATCGCTGTCTTTATATTGACATTATAAAATTCTATCAAAACCGAGTAGTGAATCAACTAATATGCTTTCTAAATACCTATGAGGTATAATTAACATGAAAAAGTAAGAACCCAAAATGGACATCTCATAATGGCTTAACAACAAATTAATTCTAGTCCAAATGATCAGAAAAGACTTATGTATCATGATACCCCAAAACTCGTTTCCTTCGCATTATTCTCGTCGTTAACAGCTATCCGAGACAAAGGTTAATCGAATTCCAATTATTTATCTAAGCTGCAGACTAAAGAAGCTAACTTTGGTCATGAATAATGAAGTCAACTTCTTTTCACAATTTCCGATACTTCAATAAATGGGTGGCTTTACTGAATGCTTGTGATTCCATAGCTTTATTTTTTCGATGATATTTTATCGTATATTGGAAGAAAAAGTTTAAAACCCGCAGTAAAATATCAAGGAGAAAATCTTTTCATAGGCGATGATATATTTAAGTTTCGTATTTAAGTATATAATGGCGTCTAGACTTTGCAGTCTTCTCTTATTCTCCTTGTTATACGTCTGTTGTCTGACATACTATATTCAAGTAATTCTCCTTTTTAAAATATGATGAAAACTGTTGAATAGCAGTAAATATTTATTCAGTTTTAGGCATCATTTTAGAAATAATGATGCATCATTCACTTATAGGTACAGCAGAGTTCACAGTAGCACGCAACAAAGGGCCAATATTACGTGGGAATATTGTGGAATGTTACATGATAGAAATAAAGATGTATCATTCACTTATAGATATAGTACAGTTCCTTTCAGACACAGAAAAAGACCTATATTACGGAGGAATATTGTGGAATATTACATGTGGTATGCACTCAACATTCGGCGTGAATCATAATGTGCTTGGTGTCATAATGATTGCCATAAGAGTGAAGAATCTTGAAATTTTTGAACGAACCAGGTGACCTTTAAAAAATAAAGACAAAAAGCTTAAAATTTTAATTTCACATAAAAATATTAAATTATGCTACATGAAACAACGAAAATACTTCCGAAATTAAATTATTTAAATCAGTAAAATTGAAATTATAGCCTGCGTCTTACACTAAATCGCGTTATATGATAAATAATTACTCAGGGAGTCCAATCTACAGCATTCAAATATTCCTGGGGAATGCGGAAGGTTTCACGATGTTTCTGTTGCTAATAGGGGTGATTCATGCATTCTTCCAGTAGAGCTTTACCAATATTCACAGTTAGGAATAACCGTAGCATAATTCTATGCACATTTTTTTTCAATTTATGGATTGATATGATTTTCTGTTAATGTGTCCTAAACTTCTATGGCTAAATTTAAGACTTTTCATTTGCTAATCATATGTTAGATCTTGGAAAAGATCGAGAGAAGATTTAGCCCATTGCGAAACTAGTCCAGTAAAATGGTACATTTTGGTATGAAAAAAGTCGGGTAGTTTTGATTTTCGGATATGTTGTTAGTGTTGGGCGTGTGTCATAAAATTCAAGTTTTCGACCTCGTCGCTCCAAGGCGCGCCACTTAAACAAAAATCAAAATTTTGTATCTTTTCTAAATTTTTTCACAATATCTCCAGAACGGTTGGTTTTACAGAAAATATTATCCTTCACAAATTTAAAGTAGAGTACATTTGCCACAGTTTGAGCCCAAAATCAGCTCTGTAACTTAAATAGTGACCGAGGCACAGGCTTCCAAAAATCACGATTTTCTCAAAAAATTATGAAAATTGCTATTTTTCATCAATTTTTGTTGAATATGTCCTAAACTAATATAAGGTGTTTAGAGCAAACGTCATATGGATCAATTTTAAAGGCGAGTAAATTTGCTATAAATAAAGCACTATAGGATGTTTCTACGACTTATATTTCAGGATATGCAGTTGTTCAACGAAAGCACGGTTTAGAAATTTTTGACATCATAAAATAATTAAATAGTCTCAAAAAATATGTACTAAGTTCATATAACAAAAATTAAAACTTGGACAGTAGTTGTTAGGCATAAACCATATAATATATGCTATTAAAAGTTTTTGCCTTTTTGACGAGCCAGAACGGAAATCTTCAAGCTCTGTCTGGTGCTCCTTATTCTCTTCATCCAGCTGAAGATATAAATCTTCTATATCTTCGTATATAAAGTTATTTATTGACGATGGTGTGTCGTCTTCATCTCCAATGCTGTCCTCAAGTACATTGATGTTTGACACGTTCTCGCAAGCTTCTCCCAGGGAACAAGTGCACAGGGAAGAACATATGTGGCGTCGATTATTTGAATTATTATTTCGGCAAATTTATTTCCTTTATTTACGTTAAGACACTTAAATCTTATTCTTTGTTTTTATTCTTTGTTTAAATTCAGTGATAAGAAATTACACAAATTGTTTTTTTCCCCTTGCACTTTCTAAATTCTGGACTGCTGGTTTTCTTTTAACTTTAAACAACCCCCTATGTAGAACACGACCTTTTTCTTTCCACTTTTACTTTGTATACTTCCCCCTTTCTGGAGAAACGCACGTGCAAGTTTGAATCACCCTTAATTGACTAACCTTACTTCTTTTGAACCCCGTTGAGTTTGAAATTGAAAATAGTTTCTTTAGTCTTCCGCTCTTTTGTAGGATAGGTTCCGAAACCCCATTTTACTGTGCTGGTCTATTTCACTTCCGCCGTTTATGGCCTTGTGACAATAAGCCTGCAACTGACTCTCCAAATTTTATGATCCAGGCGCGACTGACTGTCTGTCCTCCACAAAGACTATCGTTCGAACCCTGTCTAAAATGATAAATTATCCCTTGGGGGTGTTAGGGCAAAAACCAACTCTTCCTTTTCTGCGAAAACCTCGGTCTCCAATCAGAAGTGTCAAAGGTTCCCAATTGGCTAACTACAGATCAATGGACGCACACAAGGGTTTGCTGGACGGTGTGGCGAGTTTCTGAGGACAGTTTGGCGTCTTGGCGCAATTAATTTAATTTTCATTCTATGCCATACCAATGGAAAAAGCTTGACCTTTGGCTCAGGAAGTGAGCGATGAAGGACAAGCTGGGCACGGCATCTTATTTTTGTATAAGAGGGAGGTGAAAAATTGAAGAGACAAGGAGGGAGAGGAGGAGACAAGGGAGAGAGAGAAGGAGTGACAGATCGTGACTGAGCGATTAACGAGAATTAGTGAAGAAGATGTGTTATTGATATTTCTTTTCGGAGCCGAAGAAAATTGGCGTACTGGCAATGAATTCGGTGGTGAAGAGTGAACTCTGATGCTCAGCTTGTGTAAGGGTGGCCATTAGCGGTTTTGAAATAGAAGGGTGCTAAGCAGAGGCCCCAAGAACAATTTTTAAATTTCTCCTGAATGATGTCGGCAGCTTAAACTGTTTGCACACATCGAAGCTACAGTTTTGAAAGAGGTGAATCCGTATGTGCGGCCTTGGCTGGCCCTTTTACCTCGGAGTGCTGGACTGGCTGCCTCTTCTAACGGTGTGAGCTATCATGAGTAGCCCGGCCTGTTCCCGGCGGAAAATTGTCCGGACAACCGTCCTTGCCTGGTTTTAAAGTATCAAAAGCGAGAGTCCTGGAGCCCTGATACTGAAGTGCCTGTTGATGTCTCCATGCATTCCTGTTGAAAACGCCTGCAGATGGGAGCTGACTGCGACAAGGTTTAGTCCCACGAATACCATCTAGAAGGGAGAGCATTTCCTAAACAAGGTGTCATGAAAAGCTTCAAAACAGATCCGAGACTCGCCTAGCCTGCCAGCTCTTTGTTGTGCCTCTGTCCCAGACCCCCAGCCCAGCTCTCTACAAATAATGTTGACAGATAAGTCAGTTTTTGCTTTGGAATTGAAAATTTTAATTTAAGAATTTTAAATTTGTAAACTCAAAACTACGGAAATTTTACTTTCGGATTTGTTAATTTATTTTTTTATGTGATGTGCAGACGGCTCATTTAAGTATGATTTTGTTAAAAGTAGGAAGATGATTTAATTTTGGTTACTTAAATGCTGTGTGAGCTATCTATGTATCTAAATACAGGAAGTTACTATTTATGTAATACTGGTGTGAATTTGGCATGCAGGATCAATATTCTAATTTGTGTGTTTAATTTAATTGACATCCTTTTCAAACATCTGCATACTAGTTACATGATTGCAAAATTTATGCATGACAAATATTATTAGACCACCAGCATTAACTTTGACTATGTATTTCAGGATTTTTATTTATTTGGTAAGATAGAAGACATAATGCTGATATGAACTCTAATTAACCTGTCATGTGACTTTTTATCCAACAAATATATGTGTGTTTTTAATCCAGAGCCTCTGTATTCGTGCTCTGTTTATGACATGTAAATCCCCACAAATTGCCTTCATATTTATAAAATCTTAAATAAACTGCAATTAATTTTTCATTACAGTTTCTGTCATTCATTTATGTGCTTGTGTTATTCCACACTGTGTCCTAACAGTTTCTCCAGGTCTGGTGCAATATGCTATAACTATGTCTGTGTAATGTTTACCTGGGGTTATTGATCAATTATTTTGAACACAACGCGGATTGCTTAATTTACTTGAATGTACTTTTCATACGATCATTTATTTAGATCTTGGTTGCATAATCTCTTATCAGAAATCTGTGATTAAATGTAATAAAGTAATTTAGAAATAAACTTACACGACACATATAAGACCTGCTTTCCGTCAACCACAAGCATTCTTGCACCCTTTCTTGCAGTTGCAAGATATAATTTTCAAGAGGGATTCAGGAGCTGCATCCCTTTCCATTTTGCGTGGGGAGAGGCCGAATCGGGTAGGTACCCAGCCCCACTCTAGAGGATTTTTCTCATGTCCTAACCTCTTCTGTATCTGGAAATCGTGCTGCATCCACGTTTGGGGGTAAACGTGCTAGAGCGGTCCTTCCTTTAGTTGCTGATTGGGCAAATAGCATGTAGTGCAAGTGATTGAGATCACATGCAGAGGTTCTGGGGTTACCTCCATATAAATGAATCAGAAAAGTTTCACCTGCCTTAGCCACTTGGTCAATGGCAGCTTCAGAGTTGAAAAATACCTGTATTTTTTTCTTCCAGTTGTCGGTTGTTTTCTAAAAGAGAGCAAAATTTTGTTTTCCCATGGCCGAATAATGCACTTGTAGTATCACACCCACTGAAAGCGCGAATGAACAAAATCATTCTGCTGAATTTCTATTTAAATGACGTTGTGGAGTATAACACATCAGGCGTCCTCCCTTTTCCACATTTTCGGAAGTGCAAGTTGTCTTTCATTGGAGCTAACCCCGTTAGAAGAACTAAAAAGTCAATGTTTCACCAACCACGAAAATATTGTCATACTGAGATTTAAAAGAAACAGCAGTTTCAACAATTAGTACGTCTCAGTGGTGAATCTAGGATTCCGGTCTGGGGGGCTGAGGTCATAAAAACTTCGTATCGTCGTGATGAATGTCAAACCTCAATGCTAGAGTAAACCAAAACTCTTTAACTTTACAGACTTTACTCATCTGACAATAAGAAACATAAAGAACAATACAATACTTTCGATAATTTAATAAAAATTACAATGAAATAACTAGCCAAAACATGTCTTCGACCGTGTCAAAGCTACAAGTACAAGTGGAATGACTAGAAAAGTAGGAAAATTTTCGAGCCTGTCAAGCTAGAAAGCAATGTTGAAACGTTTTTATTATTTAAAAATAAATAAAATCAAGAATTCTGGCTTGGCTCTGGGGGGCTGTAGCCCGATATCCCCCCCTGGATTCGCCACTGGTACGTCTGCATCCTCTACTGCCTGTTTAACTGTTACATTTGGTTTCTGTAGAAACTTTTTCAAGAGGTCAATGAAACACACCTTGTTTCTTTCATTTGCTAAAAATTGTTATTGAGAAATTTCTGGACATGTGGCTTCATTGAAGATTATCTCATGTGATGAATGTAAGTTTGCTCGTCGAATGCGTTCTGCACTTTTGGTGCTCTTTCCATTCACATCAGAAGGATATCCATCAAACACTACGGCTACGTTCGATCCATAATGTGTTTGTAAGTATGTCAGATAACTCTTAGCAATGTCCCCGAAATTCATGTTCCGCTGCCAAACAACTTTGTGAAGTAAGTGGCCTCCATCCACCACTACAAAATTATTTTTACCTTGTACAGAATCAATTTTGGTTGGTGTGAACGCTGAAAACAGGGACGATTTAGTTCCCTTTCGCATTCCCTCTTCATTAAACAATGACAAATGAAAAGGTGACAGTTCAAAAAAGAAAAACTTTTTCAAGTCTTCATCTGACTGTTTGGCGACACAAATTCTATAGAAGAGGGTTAATGGGTCCACAGTAATTTTTTCTTTCCCAATTTTAGCACTGTTGTTAACAGAAGCAAGTGTAATAACTTTATCTTTACGTTTGAATTTAACGTTTCCGGTTGCCACCAACAATTCTGGAGATTCCCTCGCAACCAAGTTAGTGAGACAAGTGGCAGTTAACATCCGTCGTTCCTACTACACCACTGCTTATTGACATAAGCACATCATTTATGGGGAATGGTATTTGTTGAGTAAACCACCTTATATTAGTTTAGGACATACTAAACAAAAATTGACGAAAAATAACTATTTTCATAAATTTTTGAGAAAATCGTGATTTTTTGGAAGCCTGTGCCTCGGTCACTATTTAAGTTACAGAGCTGATTTTTGGCTCAAACTGTGGCAAATTTACTCTACTTTAAATTTGTGAAGGATAATATTTTCTGTAAAACCAACAATTCTGGAGATATTGTGAACAAATTTAGAAAAGATCCAAAATTTTGATTTTTTTTGTTCAAGTGGCGAGCAGTGGCGTGCCTTGGCGCGACGAGGTCGAAAACTTGGATTTTACGACACGTGCCCAACACTAACAACATATCCAAAAATCAAAACTACCCGACGTTTTGCACAGCAAACCCCTATTTTCTGACGAATTTACTGGACTAAACGTGCTTTTATTGAGAGAGACTTAAAATTTACAAAACTTGAAAGTAGAAAAGCTGAGATGCATTAAACAATTTGTATTAATAGATACTGTCTATCTCCTTTATCTGAGTTGGAATTTCGATGCGTTACTTCAATGATTCGTTGAAATTGAAGATGTAATCTAAGAAAGAAAATTTCTTATTTCAGTGACATTTCTATTTTATATTCTCACGCAAATTTATTTCTTATCACTAGTTTCTTTTACTTTCCTTCTCAGATGACGTTTATATTACAAAAATCATTGTAATGGCGTTATCTATTATTTTTGGTTTCGAGGTCAGAAATGCACGGAATGTTTTCTGTTCTATGTACCTATTTATGAACGTGATAAATTCAATTTATCCGTTCTTTTAAAATAAATTCGTTTTAACGCTGCTTAATTATTTAAAAAACACGTCTACTTCAAGTTTAACGTATGAATCACGGTAACTTTTGTTTTTCCCACGTCTTTCAAAATCTAATGACTGCAACGTTCACTGTCTGAAGATAACTTACTCGTTAATATCATAAACTTGAAAAAGTTTCTGAATCAGCAAAAGTTCGGGGATTCTCCTGTTTCGGAAGCATAAAACCTGTAAACGATGTTCTCACGGTCTCTTTTTCCACTTGATAAATCTCCGTGATCCATGCCGCTTTGAGAGTAAGATTTGAATTATGGCCGGGGTTTGGACTTGGTTAAAATCCTCCTAAAATTCTTCAAATAATCTTCCATTACTTTAAAGAATATATGAAGGCTCTAAATAAAAGACTATTAGATTTCAACGACTGCAATTCCGTCAATCTCTGCTTATACTTCCAACTAACTTTTATTTCTCACATATGTTTAGTCAAATACGTATGTATGTCAACTGACTCTTCTTATACAAATTACCTTAGGATTAGGAATATGGTCCCCTCTTTGATGGGATACCAAAACTAATGAAAGCTATTTCACAGGACTCTTAGAAACAGCATTAATTTTCTTCAAATCGCTTCATCAAGTGACTCGTAACTGAACGGTAATTGTCCAGTAACTATTGTTCCTGCTTAGGATTAGCCCTGGACCAAATTATATGATTTTATTGATATTGCCTCTTCCGTTTGAAATTTTTTTTGTTTATCCAAGTTCTGTAATTTTTGTGAAATACGACTTATAATTCAGGGTTAGAAATGAATAGACGATGATATACTGTGTACTATTTAAAAATTTTGTTTCAGCCTGTTCCTATATTATTAAAATATGTTTCTAAGAATATTTATTCTGATTTCGCTGTCTTGTTAAAAAAATTTGTTATAATCGAAGATGCTGAAAGATATTCATTTCTCAAAAAATACTTCTAAAAACGTCAAGAAATTTAACACAAAATTCGTAAGAATTGTAAAGTTGTATCTCCAAGGTCATGCATTTGACCAGAATATATGGTAACAGTTTTATTTTTAGTTCTTTCTTGTAAGATACATTTGGCTAAAAACAGACGAAACGAGCATGAGGTAAATGTCTTTTTCTGTTAAGATGGCTAAAAAAAGGAACCAGTAGAGTTAAAAGAGTGTTTAAAGGAATTGATGCATGTTAATATAAATTTAAGCTTTTTTTTGTGTTATTGTATGTTGTATTATCGTAATAAGTTTTTCAAGCTTTTGGAATTCATACATAATAAAATTTAAAAGTCCTTTATAAGGAAAATCATCAACCATTAGAGAACGAAGCATTATAATTGCATAAAACTAACTGACGTCGATGTGGTTGCCTTACTTAAAATAAAATGAAGGAAAGATGCCTCTGCAGTAAGAATTTATATTAATGTTTATTCTCATATATAAAGCCAAATGGCAAAACATAACCAAGAAATTAAGAAGGAATAATATATTGAACCTCAATACAAACACATAATCAATCATAAAGGAAAATAATAAAAATATAAACAGAACTATGGGGCAGAATTAGGTGGAGAAACACCCCAAGTAATATCCCATGAAGAACAAAATTTGAAACAAATTTAATCTAATTCTTTAATCAGAGGTATGAAAAAATGACATTGAAAAAATATAAATTTGGATATATAAATATAATATAGATCCAAATATGTAAATAATATAACCACATTATAATGTATACGTGTTGGAGAGCAAAAATAATATTCCTAATTTTCCTGTGTCGAACAGAGAATGGAATGTTTAAAACCACAAATGGAAAGTGTGCCTGTAGCGTATGGAGAGTAGCTCAAAAGTTTTTGTTATTAGTGTAACGATGTGTCCATTTTTCAAAAGAATAAAAACATTGGAAGAGAAAATGGCTGCAAATTATAGCAAAGAAAAGATGTTTTCTCTTGAGAAATTTTGTTTCCTACAAGCTGATGCTTAAAAATATTAATTTGTTTAACAATTTATAACCCGAATTTAGTTTACCAAAATTTTTTTAATTTTATTTTTGAATTATTACGTAAGTATTTGTCATAATGGCCACTTGAAAGAGATAATTTTTCAATTATTTAAAATAACTTAATTTAATTAAAATTTATAAAAATCAATTTGTGTCTTCAGCTGCCATCTACTGCTTGCTGTCGGTACTCCTCGTGTTCTTGTGAATGCCTTCAGAAAAAGTGGTCATATTACGAAGATATAAGAGTGATTAAAGCGACACTTTTAAGTACCGTCGGTAAAGGGTTAAATTATATGTTTTGTAGGAACATATGGTATTTATTCCAATCAAATGATTAAGATTGCTATTTCTATGCACATTATTTTTCGGCGTTAAATGACAGAAAAGTGAATCCATTTATGGTGAAACTGAAATCCTTTCTTTTGTTATTTATATCAGCATAGAAGTTTTCTATTATTTTTATTTGCAAATAAAAAAAGTAAGTTCATGGGATTTTTGTTGGGTTTTAAGGAGCAAAGCTGTTGGATAAATATTATGCTAGGTTATATTCAATATTCATCGATAGGAAATGATTAAGTTATAAATTTAATTAAATAATTTAGTTATTAAATATGCACACATTTCTTCATTAATTATGAAAAAAATTGTAAATTATACACTTTTGGGTAATTTGAGTGGATATGTTAATAATTTTTTTTTCATATTAATGAAGTGATATTTGAGCAGAAAGAGGTTTGTGTTAAGCCTAAATGGTTCTCTTTGTTCTTATTACTTTTCTTAAGAAAAAAATTGCTTCATTAAGGATCGAATATTTTGCTAGAGACTGAGAATTTTTCTTAAATAAATCTTCAATAAAAAGGAAGCGACAATAAAGATTCTGAGTACAAAATCGCTTAGAACTTACTACCCTAACTTTCAATGCGAGTTTCCCAAATTCTGGTGATGGATCATCCACTTTTGATGTACTCATACTGTTGGCAATTCTCATAACTGTAAAAAGAAACTGAGATTTCTTTTATTGAGGTTCCTGAGTTCTAGGAGCAAATGAGGAAAAATATGTTCTGAATATCTTGTTTTGGACGTCGAGAACCGAAAAGAAATTCCCTGCAGCATTTCTAGTGACAGTCATTATCTTTGAAGTTCAATACTCAAGGTTTCAAGCTACATTAACTAAAGCCATTAGGAATAGTACAGATCAATGGTTCATTGCTACCCTCTGCGCTTCTTTCCGTATGCTACATAAGCACAGCCAGCAATCTATTTCTGAAACATTTTCTGAAACTGCTTTTAAGCTGGAATCTATGTTAGTTCATAGGCATAACACGAGACAGGTTAATGAGAGCTTTCTCAGTTATTTTCGGCACCTGAAAAACAATCAGGATTGCTATCAATCGCGGACACATAGCCGATATTATGTTTGGTCTCCTTACCCTTAAGACAGGCTCTTTAGGATATGTGACACTTAGCCTAGTTATGAAATTCGCACATTTCTTGATTTTTGCTATTAAATATAATATAGATAATAAGAAAAATCACGAAGTCATTAAGATACTTTAATTATGCAATAAAGAAATTACAGAAGAATCAAAAGAAGTAAATAATATCAATAACAATATACCTTTTGCTCGCAACGCAGAAGCATCCAGTTATTGCATTAATAATATTGTCTATAATCAATTATAGGGAATAATCAATATTAGGGAATATTATTTGACTACTAAGTCATTCCCTTGACAGAAAATTTATCCATTTTAGAACTTCGATGGCGAGTGGCACTTTGAAAAAGTTCGCCATTCGAGTTCCCTTTAATTTTTTTCCATTTTATTTGTTTAATTTTAATGCGTTATAATTTTTATTGAAGCATGATTTTTACTGTTTGATTGT
The DNA here is from genome assembly GCA_013235015.1 of Araneus ventricosus. Lineage (NCBI taxonomy): Eukaryota > Metazoa > Arthropoda > Arachnida > Araneae > Araneidae > Araneus > Araneus ventricosus. The sequence goes on from BGPR01000005.1 coordinate 391,300, forward strand.
ATCTTAATTTTTTAGTTGATTATAGACAATATTGTTAAGCAATAACTGGAAGCTGCGTTGCGCGCAAAAGGTATATTGATTACTTCTTCTGGTTTTTCTGTAATTTCTTTATTGTATAATTAAAATATCTTTCTTTTGTATTTTATTGGAAGTTGATGCATTTTTGTGCCATTCTGTTTGATTCAAAGTATAATTTAAAATATCTCTTGTAAAATTATTTCACTTGTACGAAGTCATTAATTTATATATATAAAAGAGAGAGTCACTCACTGACTCATCACCGAATTTCCCAAATCACTGATAGTAGAAACTTGAAATTTAGTGGGTGGTTGCTTCTTGGGTAGTAGGTGCTCACTAAGAAAGGATTTTTCAAAATTTAAATAAAAATTTTAATTTAATCAATTAAATTGAATTTAGAATAACCTTAAATTTTAACGTTTTTCCGCAATAACTTCCAAGCATATTATCGAACAAAAACCATTTTTACATCACATTAAAATTCAAATAAATGGCTTTTCATGAACACCAATTACATTTCCATGTGACTTTCGGTTTAATTTTATTTAATTTTTTTGAATGTTTTCAAACACAATTCCCAACAATGTTTTTATTGTTATCGCCTGCTGCCTTTTTTGGACCATGCGAGGAAGAGCTTCTTCACTGATTAAAAAACCAAGAAAACATTATTAAATAAGAACTGCTGATGGTGAGCTACGTTTTATAAATTATTCCTGTCATTACTTTGAGACGTTATTTGATAAACTTTTTGTAAATTATTTATAAATATTTATTCAGTCTTTGTATATATTTGTATTATGAAGGAAATATATGAAAAGACGTGAAAATACTTTTATCCCGAGCAATGTGTTACTACGCGGACTGAGTTGCGGGCATCAGCTAGTTGATTATAATTATTAAACAAATAAATATATTATATTTCTTTATTTAGAAATTATAATGACTTAACTAATAATACAATGCATACGTAACTAATAATACAATACAATACACAGGAAGCATTATCAGGAAATAAAAAAACAAAAACATAAAAGTGGAGATCAATTTACTTTTTAAAATTAATCATTTATTTTTTAAATAATTAGTTAATTTTTAAAATTAAGTGATAGATTTTTTTTTGTTTTTCTACACAATTTGTGTTTAAATTTTCATTTAAAATGAACTAATTTAGGAAACGGCAACTGTTTGGCTTAAGTTATTTCATTTAAAATTTTATACTTCAAGTCACAAATGTAATAAATTACCTGTTAATTAATTATGAAACTATTTAAAGTTAATATGAATAATGATTTAATACTCCTGATTCAAATACGCATCACCGCGAAATATGTGGTTGTTATCATTAGGTTTACGTAATTGAATGGGACGGAAAAAGAAAAGTTAATAAAACATTTTTTAAATATTTTATTAGTACTTTTCTTTCATAATGTATGATGTTTGCATAGCTTTTTGAAACGAATGGATATTTTAACTTTATGTGAATTAAGAAACGTCATAGGTATTGTAAAATTGAATGAATATGATACATGATCATATTTAGTAAATACAAATGAAGAATGAATAGATAAACTCCTTGACTCATCAAAACAAAGAATAAAAAAATTTGAAATCGCTGAGAAATTTATTAGCGCACGATTGATCTCTCCTAATATATCGCATTCAATTCAGTCACCATGTTGGCAACGAATGCTGCATAAAATGTGTTACGTAAGAGTAAGAGATTGCATTAAGTGTTCAGTTTACATTAATTTAAGATTTTATCACAACGTTAAAGGAAACACATTTAATTGCTCCCAAGGTGTCGATATCTACCACAAATAAGACCAAAATAGCAAAATTCTACTTGAGAAATTATTGCGTTTATTATTCTACTTAATAAGTTCTCTTTCATTTTTATTCTTGTAACTAATGCGACAAAACAGTTATTAATGAGTTGAATGATAAACATAATTTTACTATTTTTATCCATTTGAATGAAGGCTGAATTCACTAAGGATATAAAATACAGGGTGATCATAAATTATTGGACCTATTTCAAAAATTAATTTAAAAAACTAATAATGTTACCACTAAGGTTTTTTTAAATGAGAGCGCATTTCAAAAAGTTTTTTTCTGATAGGTAACGCGGCGTTACGATGGTCTAGGTGGTCGTAAATTATTGAAAATCTCTCATTTTTGAAAGCCATTATCTGCGAAACTATTAATGCTAGAAGAAAACTAAAAGAAGGCATTTGTAGGAAATTTTACGCTTTTTAATTTTTTAAATAAATTGTAATTCAAAAAGTGTATAGTTTTTGAGAAATTCATGTAAAACTGAAAAAGGAAACCAGGAAACGAGCATCGGCTTCTGTTGATCGGTAGCCATTGCGTATGGAAATATCTCGCTGTGGCAATTAAAAACGGAATAATGGCACTCCACTTATCTGAAGAAACATTTTTTATTTGCTCTCTCATTAAAAAATCTGCAGTTGTAACATAATTAGTTTTTTAAATTTTTGAAATGGGTCCAATAATTTATAACCACGCTGAATTATCATAACTCACTATTAACTAAATGTATAATATGATTTCCATGGCTAAAAATTACCTTCATTATACATATATGAGTGTTTTATTTTATTATGATTTTTTAAAATTCGAACAATCCGCAAAATTAGCTATGCGTAAAATATTTTATAATTCTTGCTATACGTTTAATTGCAAGAATTATCAAATATTAAGAATTATCAAATAAGGTTAAGACAAATAGAAGCATTAGGAAATTTACTTATATGAATATCTATTGAACCATAAAATATTTGAATATTCATAAGCAAAATGCATACGACCTTTTCCAACATTTTATTAATATTTCTATCCAGCATCAATTTAATAAATAATTTTGAGTTTCAAACGTAGGACTGATTAGAACTAAGAAGTAGGATTAAGGAGAAGAAGAACTAAGGATTTAAGAAAAACTGGATAATTTGCATTTAGTAATTTTAGTTTACAACTGGTATTATTAAATAGCCTTGCTGTCGTTGAATATTTTAACACAGAGAAGGATAAATGACTGCTAAATTAAGTTAAGAAGCTTCATTGATTTAACAAAAGATGGCATTTTTTAATCATATTAATCTTACTTTTACTCTATATTTTAATGGAAATGAATTTAATAACATTATTTAACTAACTGCCAACCACGGAAACATCTATTTAACGTCTGCAGCACTGATAGGCAAATTTAACCCGCGGTAAACAAAAGAAGTTATGTTTACATTCCGTTAGTGTGCTACTGTCACTTAGAACTATGATTAAATAGCAGTGCATACCACAGAGTGTTTTAATTCGGTATAAAGGAAGGGTTAGTTTAACAAAATTTCTGTAATCTAGGAAAGCTATAACAAGGAGACAGTACTGATTTTCTGTTATTATAAATATTTTGTTTTATGTCAAGAATTAAAATGCCTAATTGTATTATAACAGTCGAAAAATAGTTGTTAGTATTATTAGGGTATATTAAAATTGTAATTATAAAGAATTTAATTGTCTTCCGTATTTGTATACTGCTTCTAGATTCGAAGCTGGAGAAGGTTAATAAAATTTCACACATTACTTGTAGAACTTAAAAAAGAACTCTCATATTGCTTACCATTTCAATTCTTAATTATATTTGTTATTAATAGTCATATTAAAAATTTACTCAAAGGCAAATCACTGAAAGCCGATAATAATCTATGAGATATTCGTTGATAATTCGTGGAAACAATTCAGAATAAAGAAAGTTTTGCATAAAAATTAATTATAAAGAAAAACATCTGCCAGAGGATACTTTTAGATTTTAGAAATCAATGAATATTCGTGACAAAAACGGAAGACAGCAAAACGATGAAATATTCAGTATTTGAAAAGACATTAAGGGAATATCAGGTAAAAAACAACGAAAATAAATTGCAACAAATTTCCCTAAATAATGCATATTTTGTTGCATTGAATTTTAATTACTTATTTTAGTGTTTTTTAATATATTTTTACCGTATTACTCCTGTTGATTAGTTATTAACTTAGTTAACAATCAATAAGTCGTTTTTCAATGTTAACATAGCACATTTTTAGCCTCTTTTAAAGTGATTTGAGGATCACTGTGAACTGAAGGCAGAGCTTCAGCTGCAGGAATAGAGGGTAGACCCGATTCCACTGAAGATTCTCCTTGTAAGCGGACCTAGTGCATATAAATTCTTCGTGATCAAATGCCTTTCGGTTGATGAAATTTTGAGAATTTCATAAGGTGCGTCGTTCGCCTCATCTGACCACGGTTCAATATTACGATGTCCGTCAAAAAGTAGCCTTCGTGTAGTATCTAAACTGGACGGTAATCTAACTCGACTGATCTTGGTTTTACGAGTCACTCACATGAATCTATAACTGAAAAATGCCATATATCATGTTATCACAGATAAAATATCATATACAAATCATAAAAATATCATATATCGTTGCTTAACAATTGCTATCTCAATTTTTTGAAATTTCAAAGAGCAAGGAAATACTCAATTTTAAGCAACCAATAACGATGATTTCTGTTTTTCTACATCTGGTTGGAAGATGCGGTCTCATCTTTATACCAGAAGCTAAAAACAAAATCCAGCCATATTCGTTATGGGTTGCGAAAAATTGAGTATTTCCTTCCTCTTTGAAATCTCAAAAAATTGAAATAGGTGGTGTTGCATGTTAACCCTTTCGAAGGCGGTGGGAAGCATACTTCCCACCTAATTCATCAGTTTTTAAACTTACAAGGTAGGCTATTTTAAAGTTCTCAACAAATTTTTCGATGAAAGGAAACCCTAGACGTTCCAATTTCTTATCTCAAACCGTAAAAAAGTGTCTTGACTTTTTAATTAATTATCAGTTAATAAAATTAATTAACAAAAATAATGCCATCCAATAAGCTAAATGAATTTCTTTTCTTAACTTAATCTCAACTCCAAAGTTATTTTATTATACCATTACTAGAAAAAAATAGCCCATGAAAGTGTTACGACGATATCGTATTATAAGACATATGTATGAATGTAAAAGAAGAATTATGACATTAGGCACCTTACATTTACCTGCATTTCATTGTCAATATGAATACTTACACGGAGCCTTATATGCATAATATTTATGCATATACTTATACTCTTAAGTATACAGATTATAAACACATAAAGTAATTATCAAAGTTAGAGTGAATAGATATAGTTTAAAGATTAGCATACATGAATAAGAACTTCCTGTATGGGAATACTCTAAGGATGTTTGTGTTTCCGAAGTTTATAAACATAAGTGAAACAATCAGACAGGGAACTGAAATATATGAAATTGTAGTCTATTTAAAATCAATAAAGTTATTCAAGCAAATAGGAAACTTGTGCAGAAAAAGCTATTCATACAGCTAATTTTCTTTCTATTCCGAATCGGCATCAAAATTTAATATCAACTGAGTGTTTCGGTCTCATGGTAGCCTGAATGATCGATTGACACTAGAACAGTACTGGCAGAATGGTCTATGAAAAGCCATTTTCATTTGAAAAGTGATGGGTGCCCACTAAACAAGATTTAGACAAAAATGAAAGAAGAATTCCGTCTAATTCTTTGTCCTAAAATTGTTGTATAGGAATCTTATATTGGCCACAGGGAGACATAAATCCCTTTTTGAAAATCCTTAAAACTATGGTGGAGTAAAAAAATAGGATACATATACAAATAAATATGAACATATATTTTCAAGCAACTCCAATGCTTCAATCGAAGTAAATGTTTTTTAAATTTAATAAATTGTATGCAAGTTCTGCTACATAATTTCTTAAATTTACTACATAACTTTACAAATTGATATATTTACCATTCTGGTTTCTCAATATTAAAATGTTTTACTAGGTTATTTGGGGAAGAATTTTAAGTTATATTTTTATTAGCAAATTACTTTGTATCATCAACAAAACATTTTGATATACGAGATCAAGTAAACCGTCAGGTATTAGATCAGAACTTGAAGTATGCATATTTATTAGATGGCGCTCAAAATAAGAAACTGCTAGTAGGTAGAAATAAAATAGAAACTGCTAGATTAGTTTTTTACTAATAGGATCTTGAGAGGGATTTTCTGTTCGAAAAACTTTACGTATAATATCCTATATTCTTTGCAACATCTAGTATATCAGAGTTCAATGTTGTTATATATTCTGACATAATTCCATGTATTTAATTAATTGCTTAGTGATACATTTGCTATAAAACAAAATCTGAGAAACATTACGAGTCTGTATTTTACATGGATTGATTGATTAATGGGGTTTATGGGATTTTCAGCAGCAAAGGCTATTATCCTTATTCATTCCAAAGTTTTTTTCAATCCGCTTAAAAAAACAAAGGAAAATTGCTATCAAAAGATGGCTAAAATATTCCCGACTTGATTCGTTGAAGACAAAACAATGGCGCACTATTATAGTAAAGCCTCCATTTTCTTTCTCATGATCTGGATTTTCTATTTCCGTAACATTTCGGATTTGAGAAAGTAAAAAAGTGGGGAAATTCGATTACCTCTCCCGGCCATAATCAAGCCATGTATTCTCGTTTACAGTTAAGAGCTTTTTATATATTAAGTTTAATAAACGACCAAGTTATATAGCTCCCCAAACATTGCTAAAATAATGGACAAAACCGTTTCCTCCCACATACAAATATTATTATGAATTGGTCAAATTTTTCACTCGAAGTATAAACATTTCTAATTAATGTATCAGCATAGCGTTGATGACTTTTTGCATATATGACAAAATCGCATTTTTGTGTTCCTACATATGTTGTAGACGAATGACTTTGATATATTTACAGTAAAATGAAAGAAAATGAAGTTTTGCCTAGAATGCTCTTATATACTGTGATTGTTCTCAGTGAAAAGAAGAGAAGAATTATATATACTGCAGCAAATTCAGTTTTCTTAAGAAGTTAAATTAGCTTAATTTCAAATTTCCCGTTTCTGTAGTTTGATTCTGGTGTATACTTGGAAGCTGAAAATGTTGATGAAATCATTTCACTGAATTACACGAATGAAAATTCATACTATCTAATTTTATTACCTAAATAAGTGTATGAATAACCGCAAAAAGTTCCATAATGAGTCAAAGCCATAAATTTTATCACGATTAATTCCAAATTTTCCCTCGAACTCAACTGTTTATACTTATTAATCCAATCTCCCTTATTTTGGTCTCTAACATTGTATACATCTCCATCTCAGTTTAGAACGATCGTCATAGATTAATGAACAGTCTGGATAAGTTGTCAATACACGTATTGGAGCTGCAGATCTGCAGCTTTCCCTGTGATTACTTCAAAAACTTATCTTTCATCTGTCATTTAATATTTCCATAACAAGAGTTCGTTGATCTGACACATAAATTCATCAAATTATTCACCAGCCACATTGTGTCACTGAAATTTTAGTGGAAAAATCTATCATTGTTCAGCGAAGCCGAACTATACCGTAAAGGATGCCGATAATTTTGATAGTCATTCAGTCAATTCTCTGTCGTTTCGTTTACTCCTACTAATTTTAATTTGTTTCTATGTCATGATAGAATAATACGCCAAAATCACGCCAAAACATTTTTCTGTCTTACTACTTATAGTCAGTGTTATATCTAAATGTCGTATGTCAAGTTTGCTGAAACATTTTATGGGTGCAAAATACTTTTATATGTTAGCTACATCTGCTGTCAAATTGTTGTATGTTGTCACACAATGTCATGTGTTACTAGTGGTTACAGCTGTTACGTCGAAATTTCTTATGTTATGTACTGTGTGGTTTTTGACATGTGACATTTTGATTGCGAAGATATTTGGTTTTATCTTCGTTCCTTTGAGACTCAATATTCATATAAAAATAAGGCGTCATATACGAAACTGTTAAAAATATGGCACTGAATGCACGAATTTAATATTTATAAAAGTAAAACGTTCCTTTTTCTGATCTCATATTTTTGAAGAGAAATATCTTTTGTAGCAGACATCGTTTCTGAACCTACACACCACTGGTGGTTTAATGGTTTTAAGTTTTTAAGTGTATTGAAGCACTTGTTCGCCTTTATTAGTTGTTCAAAAACCAATAACCACCTACTCTGGTATGTCGGTCGCATTCTTGTAGAAACGTTATTTAAGTATGTCGCTCAACGAATACCAATAGAACATGCCAGACATCTCTTAAGGTTAGTATTCTTTCAGAGTTTCCTTGTTTCCAACCATTTGTTATTTTCCCCCAGACATGTTTTCAGCAACTTCCTTTAACTGTTTTCTAGGGAATACCCTCGCAAAACTTTTTAGTTTCCTACTGCTCGAGATAATAGAGATATCTATATGCTTGTGTATATCGTGATAGATCGATTTTCGTATTCCGAATAATGAGGGATAGAAGCTGTTATCGCTATGTAGAATGAAAAATAATTTATATAAATGCCTCTTCAATTTGGCATGCGATTAGAGAGACTTGAATTTTTCTCTTTATAGCAGTTTTCTTTGTAGTTTATAAAATCCATTTTTACTTTTATCGCTTACGATGTGTATAAAGAGAAACTATGGAATAGTTTTCTGGTTTGTTTACTTACATTAAAAACCTTGACTTTATCTGCTTGTATGTTGACTTAGCATTATTGCTTAGCAACGGTTCGGAAACCCCCCGCGTTTCTGCGCATGCGCCGGGCGGAGTTATTTTCATCAAAATAGGGGGAAAGTGAAGAATGGAAGGGTGATGTTTACATTCTACTGAGCGTGATCTAACAAGGAACTCCGGAAATGCGCTCATATGACTCATTGCCTGACGCCCCTTTCTGGTGGAAAATCGTCCAAAAGTGGTAGTCTAGGAATCCGTTGCTGAACAGTACACCGGAAATACGTATTACAGGCATGTAAACAAACAAGAAAATTCGTCCATAGAAGTCGTCAAAAGATTCGACCTTGAGACTGACGAATCCCCTCGTTTTAAATTTACCTGAGTCGGAAAATAAAATCATATTTGGAATTTTGTCTGTCTGTCAATGTATAACGATAACTCAAAAATGGAATAAGGTAGACAAATAAAACCTGGAATGTGGTTTTTTCACCAAAATTGTAGAGAGATAATCAAATTTGAATGAAACCTCTGCGTGTACGTGAATACGGTAACTCTAAAACGCAAAAAGTTAGACGGATTAAAACTGGCATATAGTTCTATAAGCAAACTTGTTTATTTGTGCCAATTTTTTGTACATAGTGTGTCAATGGGTTGAATGTCGGTCGATATGTGCATTCGTAGGTATGTGAACACGATAACTCCGGAACGCAACGAATTAGATAAATGAAATTTCTTATGTGGTCTTGAAACTGAATGCAAAATTGTAGATCTACATCAGATTTTGGACTCAATAGATTAGCGGGAAGAGGCTTTCGAATTTCTTAGATACAAAAAAAGTTAAAGAAGCTTACGAAGCTAAACACAAAAGGTGCTGTATTGGGTAAGTACACGAGAAAGTGTAGGGGACACCTCTCTTTATTGTCATTGATGGAAATGCTGTTTTTACTGTTTTAAAAAAAATAGATTGATAATCTAGGAATTCTCGCACAACATTCATTTACAAAACTGGCCAACGAACAAGGAAATTGGATTGAAAATTGTGGATATTAACATAAAATCTGGGGGTTTTATTGAAATATTTAATTCTAATTGATTTCGAGTTAATTCAAAATATCTTTCATGTAATAATATTTATTATAACTACGGTACTCAGAAGAAAATAAATTTCAAAATGGACGTATTTACGAAATAAGAAACCATATCCAAAATATGCATTTTGGGATATACATATCTGTGCCTGCAGTACATTACAGAAAACATTCTATTGTTGCTTATTTCCATAATTATTACTTTATGAAAGTCTGTTGTACAAGAGATTGCAGCTGATAAAAGTTTATAAGGCAAACTATTCTTACTTAGAAACAATTTTCAATAATGACCCAAAACTTGACAAAACGTTGGTTGGTTGCATAACAGCTTCGAACTGAAGAGTTTCCTTTTTCACCTTTTAGTATGCGTTATAGAAAAAATACAATTATTTTCATTCAAAATTATTGCTTGGTACTTTTCTAACGGGCAATTTCCGAATAGTGAGATAAAGAGGATTTTTCCTTTGGATTCAGAAAATGCAGTCAGTACAATTATTGATGAAATACAGGTTTTTGTATTTTTTTGTAGAATTCGTTATCATTGATATACAACGCAGTGTATCGTAGAAGAACATAAAAAGTCCGAAATCATCAATTTTTGCATTAAATGAAATTATATCTTTTATTGATCTGTTTTAAATTTTTTGAATGATCAAATAAACCAAAGCAGAGTTTAAATAAAATTATTTCTTGCTGTTTTATCTATAATTTTGTATATATTTGAAGACTAGTAAATATATAAAATTCATTGACTGTTTTTATTTTCAAATGTAACCATATGTTACCAAATATGTTACAATAAATTTTTTGTACAAACTTTGTTGCAATCATAAACAAAAAGAAACGAATAAAATAGCTTTCAAATAATCCATACATAAAAAGCATGGAATATTGCTTTTCTCCTGAAACAATTTCTCATAATTCATCCAACATTAAAAAAATTACTTTCCCGTAAAAGAAACCAATTTTATTTCGGATAATATTGTTAAAAGAAGCACATAATCTACGTTAACGAAGTCTTACTCAAACAAATATGGTGTTACCAATCAATACCTGTCTCACATCCATAAGGCTTCAGAAGATGAAGCGCCAATATAACAATGAACGTTTTCGGAAGAACTTGAGATAAGTTGCAATGAAATGACTCATTATGCATCGTTTTAACTCAATAGCTTTCATTCTTTTCATTGAAAGGATGGATCGTCTCCCCTCTTCCACTAACAGTGCTATTTTTCTCGTTTTGAGAGGGAAAAGTATCGAAACCTCATTCAAATAAAATTCAACGATCGATTCCAGTTCGAGAATTGAAATTCGTTTTTCATTCAAGAGTCCTTTTCTTCGACACAGCATTACAATTGAAAAAGATATTGAGAAGCAATCTTGGGGATGGAAAGAGAGGGGGCAAAAAGTATTTCAGTTTGTATTCTCGCCCAAGTGTTGGACATTTTTGACTTTCCATCCACCAAGAGAAGAATGTGATATTAATTCTCTTTGTGATACAAATATCTTCTTTCACGTTAATGCATTTCAGAAAGAATGATGCGAAAATCAATTACTCGCATATTTTCTTATGGGATGGTTGCCACAGTTTCCAAACTGTCATTCCTGAATTCTATTTTCTTTAAAATTGCACTTTAAAATTTAGTAGCTTTTAAATTTTTAGTTTTAGCTAATGTTCAGAAATAGTGAAATGGATGCATTTCTTCTAAGCCAACATATATGTCCAGACATATTAAGTACTTTAAAATATGATGAGCTTATGCTCTATAGCAGCAAATGCCTTGCATTAAGGCTAATATTTAATATTTCTTTCTTCTTAAATCTAAATCAATATTACATAATGCAGATTGAGTATAGTTTTACAGCAGTTTGAAATAATTGGAAAGTATTTTCAGCCCTAATACTGCCCGAGAAGTATATTAAAGGACGGATAAGTATACCTCAACTAAAAGAAAAGATTCGCTTTTTATTTATAAAAACATGTTGAAATTCTGGAAAAATATATTGATTTCAGTTTTGCTTTTATTCAGTTAAAAAATTCCATTCATATTTCCTTGTATAAGAGTTCTTGATTTTTCTGTTCCGATGCTTCTGATTCTACAGATATAAAAGATTATATTACCATTCTTTCATTTAACATTTCGAATAAAATTTATTTTTATTTGTGCAAATGAACTTAGAAGAATGTTAATTATGAGAAAACTTAGATTGTTGTAACTGTTGTTTAGTGGCGCAAGGACGAGATTTGACCATGCTGTGACAAACGTAAAGTTAAATGCCATTAGGAACTTATGTCTGTTGAAATCAAGAGTAATAGCTTATAGACTCCCTACTAACGCCTAGAAATATATTGATGTTAAATGATCATACTCATTACAAGGTATCTTTTCTTGATAATAAGCAAGCACGTTTGAGTGATAGAAAGAAAAATTGAATGCCGTAAAAAATAAAACATTTAAATTTCACAAAATTTCTTTTTTTGTACATTTATCTCTTCCGCTGTAATTGTCATTCTACTTTTACAACATCATTTCTCATACAAAGAGCGCCTTCACAGTTGGCAAATTAATTATAATGCAAGGAAATAATGTTTAAATTCAAAAATTTCTTTTCTTTGCATCTTACTCTAAGTTATACATTTTTAAAATTTCGTTTCTTATAACAGTTAGTTATGAGATAAGTAATCATTGGGGAATCCGAGAAATATGAGTAAAAAAATGGAGAAGTGAAAAAAACGTTTAATCATTAAAATTATACAATGTATGCTCTATTCCACAAATTAAATAAGTTTTAAAAAATGAAATTTTATGTCTTACGGACTACATTTCTAGAAAAAGATTTTATGAAATTTCACAGTAGCTGTAGGATTTATTCAGATGAAGAAATTCTACAATTTAATAATGGCCCGTTTCTGCCTCAGTATAAACTTTAACCTTTTAATCGACATTATATGTGGTTGCGGGCTGTCCCAAATCGTATCCGTTACCTAAAGTAGATACATCTATATGCCTACTTCGCCAAGAAAATGTATTGCAAACCAAATTGTATCAAAACGCACGCCTTCAGTTTCTAACATGACAGAGCAACTTGGAACTGAATTTCCCCAAAGCATCACTTGTCTTTTGAGAGTTACAAAAGAGAATTGACTATCAAATGAAATGTCATTTCAGATCTCGGATTCGGAGTTCTCGGGGCAGGTAACAAGTGAGAAGAGAACGTACTCCTGAGAATTTACTTGGAATTATATTTGGTTACCAAATTCCAGTTCAAAATGGATTTATGCAGGGAAGATAGCATTTTTCCAATAACTATTTGACCAGTAGACGATCTATTGAAAAAACCATGTGCCTTTCA
>BGPR01000005.1:404401-420003 GCA_013235015.1 Araneus ventricosus
GTGTTGCTTCAAGACGGGACGTTAATATAACTAAACTAAACAATAGATTCTATAACAGATATAGCACTCAATTCTGATCTCCACTTTTAATCATGCGGCATTTGTTATGCAAATGAGTACAAGTTATTTCCTAGTAAACATCCACCAGCATGATCCCATTAGATAATTTTTTTGGTACTGACCACCACGAAAATTGTTTTCAAATCTTCCATTTCTGCTCATTCTTCAGAGTCGTTCATTTCATTTTGACGCCGTCACCAGATATAGAGGCCCCATTTATGCCGACGTCACATGATTTCAATTCATTTTTTGAGACCGAGGTGGGCTAGTGATAAGGCCTCAGCTTAGGAGCTGGAAGGTACCAGGTTCGGAATCCGATCCCACTGAAAATCTGCCGTGTATGTCTGCCTGGTGCAAGCTAAATCTGACGTCATGAATCAAATGTCCTCCCTCTGGATTGTTGCAGAAGTCTGGAAAGGGGTGCCAGCTCAGGTGTCGTCCTCGTTATCTAGTCCCGGCTCAGAATTCCAAGGTCCGGCCCAGTATAACCTGCGCGTTGCTTCCAAACGGCGCTTAATGTAACTAAACTGAAAACTAAATTAATTTAATATTTTCCTGTCTAAAATACTGAATTATTGTAGGTTTGATTATCTAGACATAAGATATCGAGTGCTAGATATTTTAGATGTGTTTTAAATACATGTAATATTGTAATTACAATAATATCGCTACTGTAACAATTACCCACATAAGGCAGAAAAAGATTAACAGTATTAAGTGGGATTTTGGCGTTTGAAAGAGATATATTTTCTTTGTATGCGTGAAAATATTTTCCAGGTCTATTACTTCACAGCTTCTGCTGGTTGTTCCTTAGATGTGATTTATTGACAAACTTTTGCTACAAGAAATGAAAATCCAGAAGCCACAATTAGAGACACAGACAGATTCCGAAAGTTTGATATTCACAAATTCTGAATCTATGTAAGTGTCCGATTTTTTAAAAAATATAATTGTGGGTATATTTCTTATATGATATTTTAGTAAAGTTAATTATGTGTTTTCATTTAAACCATATGCTTTATCTTAAATTTAGTTTATAGAAAGATAACGTTAAAAACAAGTTAACTTCTAAAGGGCTGTGTATTATCTCCACGACAAAGTGTTTCATAGAAAATACTTCAAAAATCAAGAAAGTAACTGTTACTACACTTAAAATGAATATCTTCATGGTATAAAAAGTTATTAAGGAAAAATATTAAGGTCTGTTGGAATGGTAAAACGATCGAATGTTGAATTTTTTTACGTTGCAACATTCTGAATGAAGTTTTAAATGTATAAATCAGAATTTTTTTTCTTATTCTGTTCAAGCCTACTGTATTTAAACCACTCTCGTGGAATCATTCCGCAGTGCTGATTTGCAAGTTAGTGCTAAAACACATCTAAAGCAAACACAAACCTTTAAATATGTTGAAAAACAGCTTGTACATGTTATCATCATATTATCAAAAAGCAAACTGTTGAAATAGTTAAAATATTAGCTTGAGTTAAATATTTAATTTTAATAGAGTATGTTAAACACAATCTGATCATATGTCAACATTAATTAAGGTTATGCTAACATTGACTTTCAATATGTAATTCAGTGTGAAATATAACAATACATATTTTAATCTTTTGGGTTTAAATGAGAGTATTGGAATGAAAGCGTTAATTTCATTATTTTAATTTCTAAATTGCATATAAGTTTGTTTAAACTTTAATTAAGTTTTTAAAAAAATAAAATGAAATTTTCAAACTATATTCTTTCTGAACGTGAATTTTTATTGTGGACGACTTGCATAATGCTTTTCTGAAGAAGCAGAACTCAAAGTTCAAAGTATCTTGGGAATTTATAAGCCCAAAATTGGTTAGTAGTTTCATTTACAAAACATAACAAATACAATAGATTCACAAGCTGCATAACCCCATTATTAAGCTCAGACAGACGTAAATATTGATTCTGGTAACATAAAAGAGAAATTAAAGTTTTATGTATTGAAACAATGTATTTGAAAATTATTAGATATATTATGTATGTCTATACGGTTTCCAGTGTTTTTAATAACAAACTCTACAAATTCCAAAACAATTAAAACTATACTAATTAATTTTTCGGGTTTAATACGAACATAGCTTCAACGTTCGAAATACTTCTATTAACCCAATGTAATATACAAAAAACGCATATAAGCAACATTTAACTTACACTTCCGTGCTTATGTTTTGTTTTACCAAAATAATCATTTCTGTAGTCGGTTCAAAAATTTCAGGAATTATTTTCTTCATATCCAATAAAGCCATAATAAAATATTATTTTCCTGTATGTTTTGTGCAAGTAACTAGCCTCTTTACGAGACCAGTTGGGCCACCGTGGCCTAGTGGAAAGGTCTCGATTTCGGGACTGGAGGGTGCCAGGTTCGAAGCCCGATTCCACAGAAGATCCACCGTGTATGTGGGCCTGTTTTATGTTAAATCATATGTAGGGGGCAAACCAGCTTAGATGTCGTCCTCGTCATCTGACCGCGGTTCAAAATTACGAGGTCCGTCCCGAATTATCCCTAATGTTGCTTGAAAACGGGATGTTAATATAACTAAACAAAACTTGAGTGACCAATTGTTTTCAAGCAATAATGCTTGTGTGACATTTGACTAAAATATCTTATGCGCAACTTGTTCCCCATCGTTCCTTGAGAAAAGAATTTTTAAGCCTCATATTGAGATAAATAATTAAATCTTACTATTTTGGAAGCATTTCATGTTCTCTGTTTATTGTTCACATACACCTCCATATTTATGGCTTTATGATCTCAACTTTTAAAAAGAACTTTTAAAAGAACTTTTTTGTATGGGTGGTAATGATGAAAATTTTCTAATCTAGTAACGAGATATCTAAATTGAAACATACTCAGAAGAAATACATTGTGGTCATAAATTATTGGACGCATTTCAAAAATTAATTTAAAAGAACCCTATAATGTAGCAACATGGTTTTTAAAAAATGAAGTAGTAGTTTAAACAGTTTTTTTTCAGATAGATAACGTGCCGTTACGGCACTCTAAATCTGTTGCAGTGGGAGATTCCCAATACAAGTGTCAAAATGGCTATCGTGCATCTGATGGCACGTCTATGGTTCTACGAAAGCAAATAAATTATAACATTTAAAAGGCATTTTCGCTTATAGTATCGAAATTGTCAGACCCAAAGTAGGAACTCCATAAAGTGTTGGTGAACAGTTTAAGGGAACAAGAAAGGTGCTGGACAACCATCGGTCTCAGACGAAGTTGTTTAACGAGTGAGGGAGACTTTTACTCCTTAATTGCTTATACCAACGCTTAATGGAGTTTTACTTGGAATTTTGATACTCTACGCGAAAACCTCTTTAAACTGTTACAACTGATTTGCTTTCATGGAACCAGAGACGTGCCTTCGGCTGCACGGTAGTTATTTTGACACTTGCGTTGGGAATCTCTCGCTGCAGCATATTTAGAGCCCCGTAACAGCTGGTTACCTTTTTCTGGGAAAGAAATATTTAATCTACTCTCTCATTTAAAAAAAAAACGAAGTTTCTACATTATAGAGAAATTTTAAATTCATTTTTGAAATGGGTCCAATAATTTAAGGCCACCCTGCATAAGAAAAGTAAGTCGAATAATTCAGTAGCAGAGCTGTGTGTCTGCTACAAAATTTTGTTTCGTAATATACTAATATCTTAAAAGTGTTTGGTTTATTGATTTAATATAAGAATTTAATGCTCTACATTAACAATCTAAACTTTAAGCTAAGAGATTGATGTTATACATTTATACATCAAACTGTATTACAGGAAAAATGTTTGGAAATAGACAAATTATAAAATTGTTTCCATCATTGCTTACTTTTGAAATTAATCTTTATTTGTAATTACTTCAAAAATATAAAAAAGGAATTTATATAATAAAACATACTTAAAAAGCCAAAAATAAATAAATAAATATGTACCTTTATACTGGAATTAAATACGTGATTAAATATTTGGAGAAACAAGAAGAAGGCTTAAACTTTATTCCAATATTAAAAAGCCTTTTTGTAAATTATATGTTAGAATATTTTTATAAAATCTATTATGTTAGAAAAATATTAAATTAATAGTATTAATAAAAAGAATTCTGAATTTTACGATAATGTAAAATTTATTCCGAACGACGATATGCACCGAAGTTATTGCAAAGCTTTAAAATTGTGATTAATTTGTGGTTTATCAAAAAGCTAAATTTTCAAAAACATTCACCTCAGGTACATATTGCCATCCTCCAACTTTGGTTTATCTAGAACTAATTATCTGAATTGTAGAATGCCAACAGACAGATATACGTATAGAATCATGCACTTTTATTTTCATTAGACATAAACTATTGTCTCAAACAATCAAC
The DNA here is from genome assembly GCA_013235015.1 of Araneus ventricosus. NCBI lineage: Eukaryota > Metazoa > Arthropoda > Arachnida > Araneae > Araneidae > Araneus > Araneus ventricosus. The sequence continues at coordinate 408,850 of BGPR01000005.1, forward strand.
TATTGAGATTGAACTTTTAGTTTAAGAATAAAGATTAATATTTTTGCGTGTTCTTACTCGCAATCCCTTATTATTAATGTATAATCCCAGTCTGATATATTTAAAGCAGTTGTAAAACGTAAGCAGTCCATATCACTTTTTTATCAACTTCTTTCTAAATTTCCTGATAACATTTATTTTTTAAATTCTTATTAATGCAGGTTCTGTTTTGACAAAAATATACAGTCTCTTCTCTGATATTTATTCCATTTGGGTTTTCCTGTTGCAACATCGACAAAATTGGCTATGCTGCCTCAAGATGTGTCATCTTAAAATTGCGTAAAAGTGATGAATATTGTAGATAATACACAAATGCAAATCTTAACCACAAAAAATTCACTTTTGTTATGGATATCTTATTAAAAAGTATTTCGCATTATTTATTTCATAACTTCAACTTCTCTTTAATAACAGTGTATTTTAATATACCTTTCAAAAATCACAAGTTTAGAAGTATGAATGAATTAAGTGGGATTAAGCTTGTCGTTGATTTGTTTTACTTTCAATTTTTAATCTATCTTTCAATTTCCGTAATACCGGTTAAAGATTTATTTATTTAAAATCCAGTGTCTCATAAAATTTTAGCAATGTCTCGGCTTTTAATTATGAGTAAAAATACTACGTCACTTACAATATTGAAAAATTATAAATAATGAAAGAAAATGCCGGCATTAAATATGCTTCAAAAATGATGTACGAGAATATCAGCGTTTATGAAAAATCACCAAAATAGCACCAGTGAGATTAAATAAGATCAGCTCCATTAATCCGAACACTAAGTGCAGGTCCTTGGTTAAAGTTTTCCTTACAGACAAATCTCTTGAAAGAAATCTTTGCTGTGTATCATGTAGGATTAAAGCGATTTCTTGGACTTTCAAAATAAAATATATTACAGGGAATTACAGGCTAAAAGGCGTTCTTTTAACACTGCTGTTTAATAAAGCTTTACTCTACAGTATTAGAAATAAAATATCCAAAAAATGTATTAAAAATATTGGCTCTTAGACTTTTGAGCAAAATAACGCCTTTTCTCCGTTTAGATTATACAAACATTACCATTATTTTAGATGCGTTCGATTATTTCGATATATTTTAATCTTATATTTGACTAATTAATTTCGATACATTTTAAGCTTATATTTGACTGTATTGTGAGATTTTAATTCACAAATTTCTTCCTTATGTCTGTAGCACAGAATACTAAATATATTCTTCAACGATACCACTCTCTCTCCCGGTACTAGGGTAAATCGCGGCCTAATTGTTTATTTTGATACGATCCCTGGCTCACATATTACAACTAACCAGTTTTAGATCACATGGTCTAAGCACCGGACGCTGTTGTTCGTAAATTTCGTCCTCAACTCACTTTGCGTCTATTGATTAGCGAGGAGGAGATTACGATTCATGTTTCGCATGAAGGCGCAAACTGCATCTGCTTTCCGCTGCTTGCATCTAAAATAATGTCACTTGGAGTTTTGCAGGTCTTACTCTGCAGGCGTATTTAAATGGGGCGAAATAGTGATGACATTTCGAATAATTTAAAGGAAAGGCACGAATATCACATATCATTCCTTTTGGGATGAAGTCTTTAGCACGCACGATCCTATAAATTGAAATTTACAAAATATATTTAAATTACTGTAAACCATCTTTAGGAAAATTTGTTGAAATAAAAAAATAAAAACATTTTTAAGTGCTGGAATTTGACGTACCATTGCTGCTTCCAGAAGTTAAACAAGCCACGTTTTATACATTAAGACATATAATACAATATTTTATAGTAAGGCTCGTTCATTTTAAATCAACATCATTTCTAATATTGTTTATTCCAGAGTTAACTTTGGATTTTAAAGTAATAAATTTCAAATATTTTAATGTATAGCGTCACCTGTGAAAACATCTTCTCACAGTTTCACAGGTGAATTTAAAATTTTATAGTGATCCAGGAAAAGTTTCAACGTGCTACTAATCTGCTGCAGCATGTTCACATTGATGTTGGCTGTGTAATTACATCAACATACTTTAAGGAAAATAAAATAAAAGTCATGTTTACTTTTTAACATAGATTTCACCCTCTTGGGTAGTCTGGGCCGAGGCGGGTTGTAAGTAAGTACGTAAGAATCATTTGACACACTACATTATGATGAAATGTCTTCTGCCGATATAAAAAATGTAAAAACTTCCGAAAATCTTTGATTTAACCCTTTATTTACTGAATTTACCTACTAGCAACTTTTTAATTTTGTTTTTTAATCATTAGATAATTTTTGTATGTAGAATAACCCTGGGAATGAGGAAAACACTTTTAATTAATTAAAATTACTTAATTAATTTAATTAATAATTGAAAAATTTTACTTTCTGCCTTCAGCTGCCATTTATTGCTTGTTATTGAAACTCCATTCTCCGTGTTCTTGTGAATACTGTCAGGAAAAACTGCCATATTGCGAAGGTATGAACGTGATTAAAGCATACTTTAAAGTACCGTCAGTAGATAAAGGGTTAATCTAAATAAGCTTCAGTTCTTATAACGTCTTTCAGCTATTTCTTTCACTGCATGCAAAACTTTAAACATAAGGACATTCCTCATCTAGGACTAGATAAAAATATATGAATACTTAAAATTATGGATGAGTTACAGTAGTCGTTGATAGTATGTATTTTTCTACAAATACAGCTAACAACGTTAGTCATCATGATATTGGATAACTTTAAGACAAGTCTAACGCCTAGAAAGAGCGCTCTTTTTATAAAATCCGTTGTCACAATAGTCGGAAATTATGCGACTTCTTCGTTAGAATTATACATTATCAGCGAGATAAACTATTAATTTCTAATAGGTTTTACGGTTTATCTCCTGGTTAAAATTATTTTGAATCTACAAATTTCATCCATATGTAATTTCTTCATCCAATAATTATAACGTAAAAAACGAATATGAACATTAGACATAAATAATTGTTTAATAAAGGGTTTTCTCAAGCAAAAAAGCTTTTAAAATCCATTTGGATTCCTCTTCACATTCGGATGAGAATCACTGCATATTGACTTTTCCACAATTCTACGCGATGTAATTTCAGCAGCATTATGCAAGTGAATAGCCTCCAAAAAATATGGGCTTTGGGTAAGTATGGAAATCTTCTGAGGATCAACAAGAAGCACATCAAAATAAGTTTTGAAATTCTGTAACTGGTTTTTATAGAAGTTGTTAATGATACGCTGATAACTTTCAAACATTCACTGAACAATTATTCAAGGAGAAAATTTTGAAAACCAATTAAAGTGATGAACAAAGAAAAAATTTAAGAAAATAGAAATATTCAGTGTGATTTAGTGCTACATTCGTCTACAGAGAATTGTGCCTTGAAAGTTAACAGACTTCGATATTTATACCTTTTCGATCAGAATGTTTGGCCTCTGGCAGTTTTAGATCATGGAAGAAAGAGAAGTCGTTCTTCCGTAGAACGAATCCCTTTTCCTGTGCTTCCAAACAGATGCCTGTTTCTGAACATGTCAAAAGTCAGAAAAATATTTTTTCCAAACTGGATAATTCAGTGGAGTTTTGAATGAAATATACTAGGTCTACCGTTTTCAAGAATGTGTCAAAAGATAGCAGACCAATTAATTTCGATAAATTTTACGAAAACTGTTAAAATGATATGACGATTTGCAATTAAAAAACATTTGCAAATATAGAAAGTCTGTTAATAAATTTATTTAACTCTAAGTTTTAATAAATAATTGAATTAAAATAAAATATTGATTTTCCGTTCTCAGAGGTGATATTAGGCATAAAGGGTTACAAACATCTCCAGTTTGGTCGGATTTTGAAAGGAAACATGCTATTCCGTTTATCATTTTACCATTAAGTAAAGATTTAATTTTTATCTTAATAGTGAGTATAATTCAGCTCTACCATTTACATACAAGCTGAACATTTTTCTCAGTGACCAGACCATCCCAGTCAAAGTTCACGGCCCCATTTCATACATGTTTTAAGCAAAATATGTGACTAAAATGGAACTCCGAGTTGTTGGACCTCATTAAATCTGAAGAAATGTATTTTTAAAGTTCGAGATTGTGTTTGAAAGAATAATAAACAGCTATATTTCTTAAAATGTGTTCCATTTTTTATTACATAAGTTATATAAGTTAAATAAATAATAAGTGTGCGAGTTCCTTGAAATTTTGTTCAACCCAAAATTTAAATATGAAAAACCTCATAATTTATCGAGCAGTAGCTACAAAATTATAGCAATGCGTACTAAGAGACTACCCCCCATATTGAGTTCAGAATACACTCATAAGTCTTAACTTTGGCGAACAGCATGACGTCCAGCCTGGAGATTTCACCAGGCGGGCTAAGATATAACTGACATTTTCACAGCTTGGAAATTGCTTACGTGAAAAATGATGTAATCGAGAAGGTGTTGGCATTGTTACCGTTCGGCCATTAATTTTAATGCAAAATTAAGATCTGTGGAACTAGTATCAATTACTTACAGCGCACAAAGTTTTCTCATGAAAACTTCCAGTACACTTGCGAAATTAAATGATCCGAGAACTAGAATGTGTTTTGGAATAACTTTGCCCACTCTATTAAGTCCTCTTGCCATATATCAAGTTGACAAAAGGGAATCGAAAATACGCTTTATAACAATTTTCCCGATGTGTTTATTTACGACGAAGACAAAAGTATTGTAAGTCAGTATTAAGTAACTGGAGATGAACTTTTGCAAAAGATCGACTTTCTTTATTTCATAAAAGATCAGTCTAAACTGTGACTTGCGATAATTAATGTCGAATTCAAATAAAAAATAAATTTAATAAAAACATTTTTTAAAAATACTTTTGTTAGTATACTAATGGGTAGAATTTTTAATTTATGTATTTTCTACTTTTTTAGTTTTTAATTTATAATTCATTTCTATGAATGCTATAGAATCCTGAAATCAATTATTTCTTAAATTCACTCCCAGGTGGCGCCACTACTATGCAATCAATAATTGATTAAATTAATCTCTTAACTAATAATTAAGTACTGAAAATATTAAAATGTGCATATCACCGAGAGAACACGGGTGCACAAAATTTAAAAACTGCAGCGCATAAGGAAATGAATGAAAAATAGATTACAAAATTTCGCCTTTACAAATATGTAACAAGTCAAGTAAAATATAAGTGTTTAATTAGTAAGATTATTTTTATATAAATGCGTTTTATTTGCGTTTATTAAAAAGAACTCTTCATCAAAAGATTGTCTTATGTAATGACTTGCTATTTATTATTCACTTGATTATTTAAGTTGCTCTGTATTTTTATTCTATAGTTTTGTTCTATATTTTAATTTTATTTTTGTTGTTCTATATTATTTATTTCCTACCTTAACCAATTCATTTAGAGACATCAGACCATACCACATGAAATGCAGACTAAATTGCAGTTGGTTAACAAATAAAGTTCGCCCTGATATTGTGTTAAAGTTTATATAATGTTAAGAATTTGGTAGATTAGCAGAAAGGGATCAGGGTTTTTAACAAATAAAGTAGGGTCTATTCAAAAGCTCTTTAAACGGAGTTAAATGCATTCATTTTGTTATTATTTCGCAAAATGTTAATGAAATATCAATTAAGAAGCAAAGAGAGAAAGTCCTCTACCAAAATTGCGAGTAAAATGGCAATAATTAATGTTCTGAAAATCAATTGATAATTAACAATACAGACAAAGGCTTTTCAGCTTAAAATTCGTAATTAAGATAATTAGATATTTAAAACTCCTTTTCATATATCCTTTAATTGAAATTCCAGATGAATATACTATTATATTTCTTCAAACTTGTATTTAAATACAATAAATATTCATAAAATTCTTTCTCTTGTCTCTGTTACTTTCCAGCGATAAATAAGTATAGTAATTTTCTTAATACATTTTACTAGCCATCTTATTTGAATTTAACTATATTACTACTGCATTAATGTGGCACTTTAATTGATTAGAATTTCAATGGCGAAAGTAATCTTTTTCGGATTTACATTTTTTATTATTGTCCACAAATACATAAAATGTATAGATATAAAGAATAATTTTTTGAAGAGGTTATTTTCCACAATCACAAACATTCTCATTATCGCCAAAGACAAATAAATTCGTAAAGCAATAGAGTTATATATATCACACAATCGATATTTAATATATTAATGTGACATTTCTGGATTTCTCTTTGTTATTCATCGTCGTTGAATAGAAAACAGTTTGCAAAGGAATAAAATTGGGGAAACATTTTTATTTTCATGCTTAGATTTATTTATTTACTTTGAAATTGAGACGGTTGTTTCAACATCTCCAATCATTTTTTTATCCTCTGCATTTTTTTTTATCCAGACTGTTTTCAATGAAAGTTTGAAAAAAAATTTTAATTTAAACAGAAACCATTTAAACTACTGCAAAAATGCAGCTTATATTGTCTTTAACAACAGAATCATGAATTTCTTATTAAACATGTGCTAATAATTATACCAAAACGAAAAGTAAAAAAAAATAATTCAAAATTAAATAGAAACCAATTAAGCTACTAGATTAATTTAACTTACAAGGACTTTAATTTTATATTTTATAGCAGAATCATGAATTTTTTATTACACTTGCTTTGATGACGATACAGACATAAAAAAAACGGTAGAACCTTGAAATGATGGAACAAATGCTCTATATTCCAATAATATAGATTCATTAACTTTATGATAAATTTTATATTTAGTTTGTGTTATCTTTCGAAAAATTGTAGATTTATACTTTGTTACGTTGTCTCTTGACAAACTTAAAAATATATAGTTCAATGAAACTTTTAAAATTTATTTGTCCTATGTTTTCAAATATTTATTTGAATCATGAAGTAATAATTTTAAATTCATGTATGCATGTACAGTTTTGCTTCCTGGAAAGCAAAATTTTTTGCTTTTAATACATTAAAATATATTATTTATATTGATGTGTGAGTATAATATCTATCGAGTGTAATCTCTAGAAATATTTAATTATGAGCTTAATTAGATAATGGCATTTTTTCTCTTCTAAATTGATCTGTAGTCACGGCATTTTTTCTTCAAAATATTTCAAAGCCCCAAAATAATTCCACAATGTAATAAAATATGCAGATTTCATTAATATTCTTAGCAGTTTACCTGATTTATACTGATTTATAATCAATGCAGTTATAACCCTTATTATTAATGGCATGTTTGGCGGATGAAAACAAATATTTTTCACCAGAAATAATCGGGCACTGATCAGTTTCAAGTGAAAGAAAAACGAAGACTCTCCACATTTCAGTTGGTTTTTGAACCGTGACATCAAAGTATTAAAAATAGTTTCACTCATATGACGTCATGAGTTCCGACAAATGAACATGCAACTTTCTGCCTCATTTGCTTCTCTTTGTCTTTTGTATATTATATACGTCTTATTTGCAAAATTGGAAATAAATGCATTTTATCTTTTGTTTTCAGTAATTTATGTTGCATTAAAGATTTTTAAATGTAAGAAGCTGCTTCATTATATATTTTTTCTTTGCATTTTGAGTAAAATTATATTGGGTCAAGCAATTTATAAAATTCGCATTTTTGTATATTCAGCTCGTTTAGTTCAATTTAGTTATATTAAAGTCACTTTCAGTAGCTATTCTGGGAGTATTTTGGATCCGACCTCATAATTATGAATACCGACCTCATGTCGAGGAAGTCAACTAAGCCGGCACCCATCTTTCCAAGGATATTCGATTAGAATTTCGGGGAAAGAAATATTGAATACTTCTGTTCCATTGCTGTGTCTGGATTATATAAATATTGAATTATTTAATTATCATTCAATATGAAGTTAAATATTTGAGAAAACTTTTAATATACGTATAGTTTTGTATAAACATTACCAAACATTTCCAACGAGCTAATTCTTACTTATCCTTGAAAATGAGCTCACATATCATACTAATTTATTTTTTACATTTTAATTTTTTTTTACCGAACCGTGGATGTAATTTGATAAAATTATGTTGACGCAAAAGCATGAAAAGAAATTGATTCGAATGAACATAATGAATTCGAACTTCGTACAGACCTTTTATTCATATTTTCAATCATTCATTTCAAGTCATACCAAACACTCCTATATCGTAACAACTATATTTTACACAAAACACTTCACCATGCAGTGTGTTATATCGAGTAGCGTAAATTTCAATTATTAAATCTGATTTTTCACAAATTGTCCTTTACTTCTTCATCCAAATCCTTGTCATCAACAGTAAACACATAGATCTTATATTTCTTCGAAAGAAAATGTTTTTTTGTCAAGTTTCCTATTATAAGAAGAATGCCATTTTGTGTATTATTGCATGAGAATCTTTCTAAGTTATTTCAAAAGTTTTTGATTGTCAGAAAATCTTTTTGATATACTTGTATTTCAATGACGACTACCTAGGAAGTTTTCAGATAAGAAAAAAATCAGAATTTTTTTCTTCAAACAAAAAAATCTATACTTACGAAATAATGTATTTCTATTGAAATAATTGGAAACTATTTCATAAAATGCATTGCTATTTCATATAATGCCAAGTTCAAAAGACAGATCACGTCGAATATTTACTGTGTTATTCTGATATGATGGAGAACTATTTTAGAAATTCAATGAATTAATTTCCTCTTTCATTGTAAATAAATACATTGCTTGTATCGGAACGTATTCAGAAAATAAATTGTTTGCATCTATTTTGAACAGATTTTGTGCATTGATAAGATTAATTTTTAAGCATCAAAATTTTAATTTGATAATTTAAAAAAATCAGTACAATTTCATGTTGAAACATTTTCAATTATAATGTAATAAACGCTCTGTTTATGTGCGATTGTGTTTTCCTATTGAAAAATAACAAAAATTTGTAAATAAAATAAAATTTTTCAGACAATAACTTCTTTGGAAATTATGCAAAATTTAATATTCTGTTAAAATTTGAAATGTCTTAAAAACTTTGTTCATTTTTTTTTAACTCTCAGCACCGAAAATTCTCAAGCTAGAGATAAATTCCTTATGAAATATAAAAAATATCTATGAACTGTGATTCTTATTCTAATTTAATTAAATATTACACAAATCTCTTTCGTTTGCGTTGACAGACAAGTACATACTTTATAATGCTTTTATTTAAAAAAATCCTTGTGTTTTAATAAATAAAAAAGTTTTCAAGTGAAACATTTGACTGAACGTAAATGTTTTAACACCAGAAATAAACCAAGTTTTATATTTAAAAATTCAGTTTTGAGAGCTATAAATTTTTATTTCCTGTTTCTCACATATCGCATTGATACAGGAAATTAATAAATTAAAACAGATGCGTTGAAAATTCTTATCTAACCTTGATTTGAACGTTAATGAGATCAATGAGAATTGTTGACAACTTCTTGCAATTGCTAAACTCTAAAGAAATTACTAAAATAGGAATATTATTTGGCACAGGAAAATATAATAATCATTATGTCACGAAAAATATTTCTAAGACGAATTTAGTAAGTGTAAATTGCAACATATTATTTTTATTAAAGAATTATGATTTCAGAAGTGTTAGTATTTCGATATGATTTTCAAATGAGATGATCTCAGTCAACTAGATAGCTTCAATTTTCTACATCAAGGAGCGAAACTCTTTAATTCAAATAATTCCAGTTGCACTAATGACATTGCTTATTAATTTTTTTCACATGATTTGATCGAAAAGTATTGATAAATTTGTACAGTTTTTTTAGACTTATTTTTGCAAAAGAGAGGTGTTCTTCTCAAAATCGAATTTAATAAGATCGATATGATTTTTATACTTTATTCTTCAAAAACTGACAAAAAAAAGTGAAAATTATATGGATAAACGTGGCAAAGGAAACGGTTGGTTACAGATTTTTTATTATCGTAAATACCAAAACAAGGTTATTCGCTGGAGTTTTCAATTAACAGTGCTCGATTTTTCAGACCTGAAAGAAAGACCAAAACAGATGAACAAATTAATTATTGGAACAAAAATGTGAAAAGATACATTATCTTACTACAAAAATAAAATACCGCCCGTAAAGGCAAATAAACTTAATTAAAATATTTTCAAATCACTTATTTTAGTGTAAAAAGCAGCAAAATTATTTTATTTTCTACTTTTTAACCTTAAGATCCATTTTTTTCCATACTCATGACCAAATTTCCCTACTGGTACGAAATCAAAATTTAATTTAATTAATTATAAACTGAAATTTATGTTCTGGAAGTATTAAAATAGTGTATTTTCACCGAGAAATACACTATTTTTGAGAAATACTTCATTTTATGATTTTATACAAGTGTAGAAAGTTTCATACCTCTATCACATATGGAAGTGAGTGAAAAAACTATAACTGAATTTCATCTTTACAGACCTGAAACAAGTTAAGTTAAAAAAATGTGTTTAATAAGCCTATAAAGCAGAAGAAAGGTATTTTGAAATTAAATTGTGTGAGATTGTGTGTAGTGAGAATGTTCGACTCGTCTGAGCTGTGTTGCCTCATAGTGAAAGCCAGCTGTTTCTCGGGTCACCACTTATTTAGTGATATATTTATGAGCTGCTAGACTTCATTGTTAGCTCACAGGCTAAACGTTTTCGTAAAAATACGTGTTGGCACATTCTCGTTCCACCTGAAACAACCCCCTCCACCTTATTCTGCGTTATTTAAAATTTCAAAACTCATTTCAAAAGGAGCAAAATAAAAAAAAATTTGTAAAGGAGTGCAATTAAAATTAATGTACAAAGTTGGGTACCAAAATTACAATACTGAGAAACAATTTTCCTCTTTTTCTATTTTTCCCAAACTTATTCTCTAAAACATAGCTGTGAGACAACTGGAATGAAAGAACAGTAACTAAAAACTGAGCCATTCGTAAGGATCTATCTTTATATATTCGCAAATGAAAATTCTAAACGACTTCATTCTTATTTGGTATGGAAAAAATGATATGGTCTAAAGTAGCGGTTTCCATACTTTATTTCCTCCCAAAAATGGTATGGTCTAAAGCAGCTATTTCCAAACTTTATTTCCTCCCAAAAATG
>BGPR01000005.1:420013-430063 GCA_013235015.1 Araneus ventricosus
TATGGTCTAAAGCAGCTATTTCCAAACTTTATTTCCTCCCAAAAATGATATGGTCTAAAGAAGAGGTTCCCAAACTTTATTTCCTCCCAAAAATTGGAATAGTCTAAAGCAGCTATTTCCAACTTTATTTCCTCCCAAAAATGATATGGTCTAAAGAAGCGGTTCCCAAACTTTATTTCCTCCCAAAAATTGGAATAGTCTAAAGAAGCGGTTTCCAAACTTTATTTCCTCCCAAAAATGGTATGGTCTAAAGCAGCGTTTTCCAAACTTTATTTCCTCCCGTACCCCTTGAGCAGTCTTTTTAGTTTTGAGTACCCCCAACTGTTATCACTCCTCCAGCAATCTCTTCGCGCAAATAAGTTTTTATTAAAAATCTTAAGGACCTAGATTAGATAAAGAGTCAAACAACTCGAATTAACTTAATGACATTTGTGGGATTTATTTTTGATTTTATATTTTAATCCTTTCTTTTATAATAGTAATTGTTCTACGTCCTAACAAACAACAACAGCATTGGAATAATTTTGCGCTAACTTATGATGAAAGCCAACAGTTAATTATCCTGAAAATCAACTATATCAAGTAGAAGACAATTTTAGTGCAATTCTTGATCCTGTTTCATTGATCTGAGTTTTCGAAAATTAGTTTCAGATGAAGATAGTCATGTCTGGAGCTGTAATAAACTTATTGCTATATTCGTTATTGATATACGCATAAGACAAGTGTGTTCTTTCCACAAGTTCTGTATTCGTGAAAGGAATTAAATATTTTATTGCTTTAACACTGAGTTCTTGGTACACTTTTAGGCTTTCAAACTTGCATAACTTCATTTCTCACATGAACTTGGGAGAACAAAATTCTATAATTTTTTATTTTCATTTTAATTTGTAAGGTTTTATGTTTTCCGCCATTAAAAACATTACTTTAGTATACCCCTAACAGGCCCGCCGTGTACCCCCAGAAGTATATGTACCACAGGTTGGGCACCTCTGGTCGGAAAGATAACTAGGAGACATCTTCCTAAACTACGTAATATCTGGAAATCTAATCATTCTTAGTATTTCAGATCAAGGAATCTCGTAATAAAACGCTATCCTAGTAACATGTATCACAAATTTTTTTATTAGAACAAATATAAAATGATAATAATATTAGAAAATAAAGCTTCATTAAACTGGCTGCCCAAGAACTTCAGAATCAACAAGTGCTTTTAGATCGAAAGCTTTGCCAAGAAACGGCGGAAAATCTTTTTACAGCCAGAAGCTCATGAATTGGGAAGAAAGTTGGCTATGAGCCAACATTTCCGTCAGGCATAATCATACAGGAATGAATAATTTAAAATGCCTTTGCTGCAAGGCATTGAGAAAAATGCAAATATAGAACATGGCCGTTATTAAATTTGATTTCACTGAGCTAATCTAGAGCTGAACAGTAGTAAAAATAGATTTATGTGTAAAAATTATTGATATCAAAATGGAAAATAAATTTTAATAGACTATTATTTGTCCATAATTCGAAAAATTAATAAAAATATATGAAGTTAGTTCAAAGAAATTTTGCAAGATTTATCTTTGGAAGTGCATTATCATCATTGTCGCTCAAACTAATTTTTAAAAAGTTTGTTTTTTAGAAAATGAAAGTTTTTTGTAATGATTTCTGATTGTTTCAGTCTCAAAATAATTAACGGTTTAAATTTGTTTAGCAGATACTAGCACTAGGGCTCATTCAATATCGAACTTATCTTTAAGATTTTAAAAGGAAGATTTAATTTTTAGTTATATTAGCATATAGTTTTAGTTATATTAGCATCTAGTTTTATTTTCGAAAGGACCTCGTAATTTTGAACCGCTGTCAGATGACGAGGATGGCACCTGAGACACCACTCCCTCTCCAAACCTCCACACCAAGCCTATGGGATACGTTTGACGCTCGACGTGAGATTTAACATGCCTACGGCCCATATATATGGTGATTAACTGGTGGAATTGGATTTCTAACCTGGAGGCCTTCGGTAATGGAGACGAAATCTTCACAATGAGGAAAAATAAACTTGTATTTGTTTCAAAATTGCAAAATAATTAATTTCACTTTAGGTTAGGTCTTAAACTGTGAAGAAAAGCTGATAAACCATAGGTAGCTTTTGTGTAGGGTTTGGTAAGCATGACTAGATTTTCTTTATTTGCAATGATTAAGTTTGAAAATATTGTTTAACAAAGGCTCATAAATAGTATTTTTTCATAGAACCTTTTTTCACCTTTCGATTAAAAACTCGCATACATATTTATTTTATAATTCCTTTTTTCATGAAGCATTTTCAAATTTAGTATAAGACGAGGTTACTTACGTGTATTGCTTAAGCTCCAACCTAATACTTTTTGGCGCCATACTACATTGCTTTACAAGTTTTCTTTTCGACCGCACTTAGTTATCATTTTTAAATATCTGCGATGTATAATAAGTTTCTTCTTATCTATATATGTAGAGCAGACGTGCTTTTTTACGTATAAAATAATATATATATTTATATATATTTTAAAATCTTAGCACAATATTAATGTATTCCGAAATCACTCCAGTTTCGTTTTCCCCCCGCGCTGGAGGTATATTAAATCTCACGCTTTGGCATATTTATTACTAAAAGAATATTTTAATCGCTTTCACGCGCCCACAGAAAATCATGACGCCGTCTTCTTGGCGCCAGAATTTTCCCTAAAATACTTACGTAATTTACTAAAAATAGCTATTATTCCCTTCACTTTGATCACTTTCACATTCATTATGACTTGAAACTTTCATACGAGATGTGCGTATATTCCGCCACTCTCCCATAATAAATAAAAAATAGTTAATAATTCGGCCTGTTCCTTACTTAACGACTACGACAACGAAATCATTTTAAACATTTATTTTTAAAATCATTTTTGAAAACTACACTCTTATTATTGAGCTGAAAAGCAGATTTCCTTATTTTAATTTTTTCCTACTTTTTAGTCTTTTATTTAGAATTTATTGTTATAGGTATTATGAAATATTATAATAATTTCTCTCAAATTATGGAACGAAAATTTACTTATGTTAAGCAATCAATTGATAACTGAGTTCTGAAAATATTAAAATAGTTCATTGTCATCAAGAGCACACAAGTGTACAAAATTTCAAATTGCATTAGTAAGTGAAAGAAAAATGAATTTTAGAATTCTACGTTCGCAAAAAAAAGTCATGTTAAATGAAATTGTAAAATTATGATGATAATGTTTATGACAACCAAAGAATTAATACATTAAAAGAGAGATAATTGGAGGAGTATATAAGAGTATTAATTTATAAATATTGATACTCTTAATTTTATGTTTCCCAAACTTACATATTATTTTGTGATCTTCTTGTGTGTTTGTGTGCTCTTTCAACATCCAATTTGCTTTATTTTTGTTGTTCAACTTGTGTTGAAAATATATAGAGCTTTACAGTAATACAATTTTGCCAATTCATTATTATTTGTATGTATTTAATCTACCACTATTACGTTGTGGAGAAAGTAACATGCACTTAACATGTTCTTCCATGACTAAGCAAACGAAGTATTTTGATGCGTGCATGGAATAACATGTTAAGTGCAAAAGATTATTAATTTTCTCTATAATTTAAAAATCTATAACCATGTCAATAAACATAAAAAATTTTCAATGCTTTCTCGTCACAAAAGTGCCGGAACAGCAAAAATTGAGTGAAAAAATTAAAAAAAATGTAACCTTTAAACTTTAAAGCTCGTTTTCTGAAATTCGCTTAATTGTCACTTAACATGTTCATCCACTCAGCTCTTCAGTTATAATCTTCAGTTTTCCTATCGAGAATTATAGTTAAATGTTATAAACAATAGCCAAGATATAAGAACTCAATTTGTATTCAAGGTGTGCTCACAAACATACTGTACTCATAGTACGGGCATTCACAGATGATTTATCCTTGGATTCAAGAAGTTACTTTATGAAATAATATGCATATCCAAAATATTAAATCTAAAGTAATATTTTGATACTGGAAACAGTAAGTTCTAAGGCGATTAAAATTGTAGGATATTTCCCTTCGAAAAAATAGAACAATAAAAATTTTAGCGTGAATGCTTCGGGTTTAGTGTTTGTACAAATGATGATACAAAAACATTCTGTGTAATAGAACAATCATGATACAAAGTGCAGTTGAAAAACGTCATTCTATTCTCGATCGCCTGTTATGTGCATTCGAGGGTTTCGAGAAATCTTGAGTTCATTTCGGGAATCAAACAGATGAGATTACAACCCATTCTAAGCAATTGATTTCCATGCAATTGACCTTCAAATGTTTGCATTCACTATTTATTTGTAGCTTAAACCTAATTTTTTTCTTATTCTTTTTAATTTCCGTTATCTTCGATCTGAATAAAACCATAAAATGTTTCCAACTTTTGAATTTTCTGAAGAAAATTGCTTCGAAAAGAAACAAATTAACCAGCTAATATCTCTTGAGAGAGAAGTAAATAATACGGTAGGTTAATTTATCTTGTTTGAATCCTTGGGCTTTTGGGCAAACTTGTTGTAAGATCAAAATTGACATTCGAGCGCATCTGAAATAGTTTTACGCCAAAATTGACAATGAATAAAGCAATTAGTCCATTTGAGTCCCATTTAAACTTTTCCTTGTAGTTGGCAAATATGATGCGACGGATGTTTTATTCACTTTGCATGCTGCCGAAACAACAAAACTTGACTTCTATCATAAAGTATATTTATGAGAAAGTTTAATACCCTTGTAAATGGTTTTTATTCCCTATTCTATTGTATCACCAAATTAATGATTGTTGGATATATTGAAAATGAGGGAAGACATTAATAGATTCTTCCATCGGCGGTCGAAAGCGACAGATCTCAGCTATCGACTTCTTGAAATAATGAACTGATTGGTTGGTGGGTTGGTTTTTTTTAATGTTGAAATGGCACAAGAGTCAGATATAATATCAGTTGGCCATGCTGTCGCCAACGTTTCATTTGAATTGGAAGAGAGGAAAGCGCATTACTGTTTTTACCCTAATCCTCGCTTTAGAGAGTATCTTCAAATTCTCTCTCACCATAATTTACTATTCTGCAGACAAAATCTTCAAACTAGCAATAACTTTTCTTGCAAAGAGTAGTAATGTTTTTTTTACCATCTTCATGGAAAAATTTAGTCGATCATCCAATCCAGTCGATTAAAACAATTATTGCTTTTACCAAATGTCGCTGGCAATGATCTACTTTAATCGAAATGGCCGATCAGCTTTAAAATGCATGGGGATGCCACAGCTGTTTTCTATTAAGAGTCCATACAATTTTTCTGAAATAAAATAATATATTTAGCGCTTTAAAGACTACTTTTTCCTGTGGATGGTACATTAATAGCTCTTCGGAATTAGGATTGATTTCAAAGAAGAAATTGATTTGAATACTGGAACATGCTACCAAGGCCCATGGGGCGTCATTAGAAGGAGGGAGATATGCTTTCTATTACCCTTGGGGTGTCATTACACGGAAGGAAGAATACTTTTTATTGCACATAGTGTCTCAGTACGAGTTCCTAATAGCTATACGTTGTGGATTAGATATTCCGAAATTTGTAACTTCCTCCTTAATCGAAATGTCTCCTGCTCCCTGCCCTGAATCTCTGTTTAAATCTTCAGGGTCCCTTGGAAGAGCAAAAAATGATTCGGTAACTCTTATTTAATACCGGTTACACATCCAAAATGATTGGCTAATGTTCAAAAAACTACATTTGACGATAAGTTATAAATTTTAGCCGCATTAAGGAGGAAAACTTTTTGCAGTTTAATGAATTTTAATGCGACCACAATAAGTAGATATGCAGATGCCATAATGGCGAAATTCTCTTGCAATTCAGTAGCATTAAAGGTGTTATTAGACGTTGGATTCAAAGGGGAGGACCCATGGCTGGCCTCTCATATCAGACAGACATGACATTGGATGCATTTTTTGCTTCGGGGTCAATTATAATGATCATGTAACAGCCATATCTTCGCAATTTTGTTAATTTTAAACAGTGTAAGCAATTAATTTATTTTTACTAAGTATCAAGAGAGCAATTCCCGTTTAAGCATCTGTAGAATGATTAATTCTGTTCACGTCGAACTTCATTAACGTTCAAAGAAACTTGAGGAATCACCTTCTTCAATGCAACTGAAATGTAAATATGAGTATAAATCATAACTTTTGGATACGTTTAGTTTGGTTACTAGAAGTTAAACTTAGCTTACTAAAAATGCTACTTAATTGTATTTTCCTTAATAAATATAAGAAAAGGTCCCGCAATACATGAAGCAAATTGACGTAGAAAATGTTTAAGAATTACAACAAAGTTTCTCTAGAATAAATGATGATAAAATCTATTATTAATTTTTCCACTATTTCGTTATTTTTGCAAATCTTTTATTTCTTTACATTTCAAAACATCCGCCAAAATATGAACTGTCATATGAAAATTTGAAACACATTCAATTCATACGAAAATATAAACTGAATATGTTTTCAAGCTCTATTAAAATTGATTTGAATTAATTGTTTTTCAACATTTCCTTGTAAAAAACTTTTGTTATACTAGATCAAAAATTTTTACAAACTGGAACTAATTTTATGTCTTACTTTATTTTATCTATTATTGTATTGGAAAAAGAAAAAAAAATAAATCCGGCTTTCAGACTTCTTCAAGAGTCACCTGCAAGCAGGGATTCAGAACTGGGATTCTTTTTCTGTGAGAGGCCTGGCTTTCGCCCAAAAAATTCGCCCCTCGTGATCCGAAAAATCCCAAGAGAACTGAAAGGCTCTAGAAGAACAAGCATCCTAACCGTTTGACAAACAGTTAAATAAACACCAATTCAGCAAAATCAAGTACACAAAAATTATTTTGATTCAAATAAATTTTAGAATAAAAATCAATAGCCAGCAGGCATTAATCTGCCGTCATTTGAGCAACATATAAAATAGACCACAAAGTAAAAAGGAATTAGACTTACCCCCTCTTCTGAGAAGCTAGACATGTCCTTTAGAAATACATTCCAAAAAGTTCCCACCTTAATTCTAGGAAAAAAGGATCTTTTTATAGTTGTATTTCACTTAATATTGTAATCTTAAACCCAATGCTTCTTCATTGGATTAGTTACTCCTCAGATAACACTAACAATAGTTTTACCGCAGAAGTTTTCATTTTAAAAGCCAAGTTTATTGTGCTGTGTGCTAATAACTTAATGAAGTGTTTCTTTACTATTTGTTGTGTAACTTTTAAGTGGTGAACCGTCTAAGCCTTTGTTATGCCTGGAAATAATGTTTGTAGTGCTATTTCCAAATATTAACACCACTAAAATACATTTAAAAATTATTCCTAGCATTGCTTACATGAGATTTTTTTTATTTGAAAAAAATATAATAGTTCCCTAAAATTTAGAAAATTTGATACATATTACTTAATTATAAAATATATTAAAAAGATAATATTTAGTAATTAAGTTTTCAGTAAAATTCCTTTGCTTCCCAAGAAAGTATAAGAATGTATTCTGAAGATGTTTCATTGACATTATTACTATAACGTCAGTTAATTCAACAAATGCAAAAAAACCAGTTTCCTATAAAAACTGCGGGATTTAAATTTTGCATGTTTTGAAAGTGCGTTTTCAAGATATTTTGGAAAATTACTGTTAAATCCCTGTTTCAGAAGGTTTTGATATTCGTTTGATTTTATATATTATATTGTAGAATTTTAAAAGATTAATATCAGTCACTTGTGAATGCTTGAAATTTAGAAATATAAGAAAGAACGACGGATTTAATTGCGATCATGGTCAGAATAATATACAGATTGTTACCTTATACATAGAGGTGGGTAATAAAATTTTTACTATGCTATAAAGCTTCTCTGCCATCTGTCATTCATTTATGGCTAAAAATTGGGACGTTAATACGTGTGAAACGCTTTCGGGGATCAAACAATTCGTCCACTGGTGAGGGGTGAAAGTTCGAAGACGGAGTGCTGGCTCAGTGTCATCATCGCCTATAAATCTACAAAATCCATTGGAAAACCTGACATTAATCTGACCAAACTAAACTTCGCACCTTTCATACAATTATCGCTAATTATTTTATAAATTTATCAGAGGAGTATCAAACGAAAAAAGTTTTTTAATAAAAAATTAAATACAAACACTGTAATTTAAAGTCAAATTTAACCGGCAATTATATATAGGTATTATTTAATTAAGGATTAGACTAGTAGAAAATTTTTTAAATGAAAGAGTAAATACAACGAATACATGTATTTATAGCCAAAGAAGGTAAAATGTATCTATATATGTCTGTCGAAGCGGATCTATTTATATCGATCCACGTGGATGCCCATGAATGGTTACCATAAAACAAAGTTTTTAACACTGAAGCAACATATAAGAAATCCTTGCCACTGAAGATTTATCATAAAATTAAAAATCATAAAAATTTCTCTTTAATATAATGTTGGAGCAATATAATGAAAAAAAAAAATCTTTAAATCGGAATTTTTTCAAGAGTTTTAAATTCAAAAAATGTTACCGTTAGTATTAAAGTTCTTGGAGAAGCTATTATCTTCGATATCAAATTTTATGGAAACACTTTCGGGAGAAGTAATAAAATTAAAAATTGCAGCAAATGCAGCAAAACTGTGTGCCGGCAGAAATTTAGCTTAATTTTTTGGAAGATGCTGACTTAAATCTTCCGCACTTCGATCAAAATACCTTTTAAGTAAATATATAAGCCACTAAACTTTCCAATCAGCAATACTTTAAGCAACCCAAAAATAAAGATAATAAATAATCAAAAAATAAATACAAATGTCTCATGGCCAAACTGTAATCTGAGCAAATTTAATTGCCGCTGGCTACATGCATTTAAAAACATTTTTATTTCTCAACTATGACGATTGTTTCATGCATTCTGTGAGATATCACTGGGGTCGTGCTTTGTCAGATGTTTAGAGGTCAGCTAAAATAATTAGGTAAAATTGCGAAGTTAGCATATATCTTTCAATGTGGTTTTTGTTCAATTTAACTGAGGGAAATGGAAGATGAACTTGGGACCTAAACAAAAACATGTGATTATTTTGTTTAGAATTTGCAATTAATTAATAAAAATTTCACCTTATATATTTTGTTACCAGATTACTTGCTATATATAGTTTGTTTCTAATTCACGGAAAGTGCAATGAAATTCATTATCATTCGTGTGGTTGATAACAAATAGTATTATAAACAAAGGTGAAATAAGCTCATATTACAAAAGCAGAAATACAGATATTTTAAAGATTTTATTAACAACGTCACTTCTGGTGTTAATGATGGACATTAACTGGTATAATAGATTAATAAGAAGCACCACAGAATCAAAGTTTGTTCACATTTTCTTGTAGGTCTTTCTTTTATGTCTTGGTCAAAGACTTGAGTCTGGACATGACTTTCATGTGTGTCTAAATACGAAAAATAGAAAAGCGCTTCGAAGCTCATTAAGTTTATAAAAACATTAATAACCTTTTATAATGACACCCATCTATGAAATAATGCCTGTACTATAGGACAAAATATCAACTGGAGGAACAAAATATACCAGGAACATATTTATGTTCTCGTTCTTCGCTTAAGATCTTTGACAAACAAGAATCTACAATTAATCGATAGCCTATATTGCCACCCGTCTTCTAACAGCCTTTTGTACAATGACGTAGCCTAAATACTGTTTGTTCCTGAGAATTAATATGTATCCTAAGTATATTCGAGACGCTTTAACTGACTAACCATCCGTCATTGTTCGCTATTTTTGTTCTAAAATACCACTTAAGCTGCCTCACCCACATGTGTGTGGGAAAACAGCAATATTTTCCCCACAACAGTGGAGTGATTAATGAGGTGTACGCCAGTCAACCATTCTGAATAATGCCAGTTACGAAAGGTCAAGATTGGAATTTTCGCCTTTCTCATCTAGACACTTAAAAGGGATCACCTCCACCACT
>BGPR01000005.1:433801-571896 GCA_013235015.1 Araneus ventricosus
ATTGCTTTTAATTTTGCCTATACTAAGTTTTATTATTTCCGTTTCTTGGTTATTTTTCAAAAATGAATACCCATGATGTGTATAATTTAATTGTTTTAAAATTCCTTTCCTTAAAATACATTTTCTTATACTCGGTAGTTAAAACGACCTACTGATTAGTCTTTTAATTTAAGTCATGATTAAATATCAAAATTGCTTTTAATTTTGCCTATACTAAGTTTTATTATTTCCGTTTCTTGGTTATTTTTCAAAAATGAATACCCATGATGTTTATAATTTAATTGTTTAAGGATAATTATCTCAATATTTTTAAAGAAATGTATCGAAAGACACATTAAAAATCAAGTTACTAACTCAGTTCACTTACATAAGATTTTATTTTCGCACATGGTAACTAATGCATTTGGAAGCTATCATGACTTACTGGTTGGTCTTTTAATTCAGACTTTGATTAATTGTAGAAAATATGTATCATTATTTGTTTAAAATGAGCTAATTAGTTGCTTTGAAAATGGATTATAATGATGTTTAATTTAATTTCAAAGGCAATTTTTTGTATATTTTTAATCTATATGTATCAAGGGATGCATAAAAATATAGAAAAGCAATTTAATTTTAGTCGATACTAAACTTTTTGAAGTGAGATGTTTGACTATTTTCGCACAATAACTAGTAACTATGTATAATTGCATTCTTCAAGGGAATTTTAAAAAATTGAAGTAAATGCACAGTAATATGTAATAACCAAGTTACTCACTCAATTTGCCCACATGGCACTTCATTTTCTCACAATGCAAGTATTAAATTTGGCAATAAAGATGACCGACCAGTTGGCCTTTCAATTTGTAACTGAACTAAATGAAGAAAATATTTTTAAATAAATCGATGCATTTTGTTTGAAATTAGCTCCTAGTTTGCCTTCGAAATAAATTATAATCTAGTTTAATTTCCTTTTAAGGGTAGTTTTTTGTAGATATTAATTTAGAAGAATCAAGAGATAAACATAGCAGGACGACTTTGAAATACATTAAGATAAATCTTGCTTTATTTAAATATATGCATAATTTGAATAAACCTGCTTTAATTAACCTATATCCATATAGTAAAGCTTTAACAGTATTTTTGTTTTGATATCAAAAAAATATTATTTGCCGCCACAATTTTCTTACAGGAAATATCTCATTTCGTGGACATGGCAAAAAAAAACTTTCAGTATTGAGGCATTGTAGGGGAGAGAGGTCGCATTTGGACAGACGCCTAGATTGGAGAGAAACTTCATTTCTATTAAATATTTGGGCTGTAAAATAGGCAGATTATGCTGTAACGATGAAGATGGGGTCTATATCAGTTTTAAGAGAAAGCGCTACGTGGTAACAGTTAGAGAACAAGTGTTTAGATTTAGGCATCAGAAATCGATTATTTTAATAAAAGACAAAAAGCCCTTATCCTGTTCTAAATTAAGTAGGAAAATATGTTATTATATCATTATATAGGAAATTTCTTTAGACACAATTTACTATAATCGTTGAATGTAACTAGTTTAAAATGAAGGTTAGGGGAATTTTTTTGTTATTCAAAGGTTCCCTACATTGGACACAAACGGGTATCTAGATTAGACCATTTATATCAATGGGGTTGTTATCTTAAATTACAGGAATAGTTCAGAATATAGTTTATTGTTTCTAGTAGTCCTCATGAACTGGGATTGGATCAAGTAAAAGCAAAATACAATAGAAGGACAATAAAGTTAAGAATACCACTTGTGAAGAAAAATAATGCACATATTACAAGTGATACAGTGCATAAAATGTCATACTTGAATTCATGCATTGTGTGCTGTTGTGAATTTGAGAATCAAAAAATATTTGTGCTTTAATTGTGTTTAAAGAAATTGGTATTCCCATCTGGGCAACCTTTGGTCCAATCTAGGCAACCGGTTTCCTTAATTGGACTGATGACACATTTTTTCGATTGCCTTTTTCCTAAGTTAATATATATTTCATAAACAGCTAATTACAGTGTTCTGAAGATAAATTGACTACAGAAAATTCTATTATATGGTTTTCATTAAAATTACTTCTCCACCACGGTACATTAAAAAAATACCCAGGTGGTTCAAACTCGGAGAATCTCCCCTTAGTTTTGGGAAACTTAAACGAATTCATATTATTTTTGTTGCTTTAATTTCATATTTTTGTTGTAAATTAACTTACTAGAAATGAAGTAACATATGAGAGTATATGAGAAGTAATAGACTAAGGCTTTTATATTACTTCTTATTCCTTTAAAAACACAACGGAATTTACCTCCTAATTTGCTGAGCTTGAGTTGTGAATAAAAGTATTCAACGATGCGAAAAATTATTGCATAGACGTTTCATTTCTTCGATTGTATGTGCTTATACGGAACAGAAAACATAGCCAAAAGGTCTGTCTTTTAATTTAGAAGATGTTTTAATAATGAAAATGTTTTAATTTTGATATATTTTAACTGTTTTTGAATTGAGTCGCTTTTTATCTTCCAACTGCATTATATTGATGCTTAATTTATTGCTTAAAGAGCCATTTTTAAAAGAAATTTGCCAGGAGGTACATAAAAACTGGTCACTATATTAATAAAACTTCACTTCCTCTATATTGCACAATGATTTATGTCACTTTCATTATTGCCTTTATAAAAATTATTCAAGAATTTAAAAATCAATTTGTAAACTTATTTATCTATTACACTTTTGGTTTGAAGTTGGAAACTTTTTTTAAGTTTTAACTAAGCAATAAGTTTTTAATTAATCAATTTTAATTAAAGGTTAATTTTTTATAAAATTAATTTTCCGACATTCATTACACTCATTTCTATACATCTTAAGAACCGTTGTCGAAAAATAAAAGAAAAAAATCTTTCAGAATTTTGTTAATGATCAATTTTTGATTCTTACAAAACACTAAATATAAATTGGTATTCACGAAATTATTTTCAAGATATTAAATAGTTGCTGCAATTCTAAGCAACCCTAATTTCTCGACAAAATCGAGAATGCTATCAATTTTAATAAACCGGCTCTTGATTTTTCTCGCTTGGATTCTATTGCGAGATTCTTGATTATTGATCTGGTATTAACGAAACTTTCTCTGCAACCAGAGAACCCTTAGAGATAAGCAAAAAGCTGAAATACTCAGATTATGGTTTTATGCATGGGTGGCTAATGGTTTATTTAAATATTTACTCTTAAGATAATGGTTAATGAAATAAATGTTTCAAGTTTAAGGAAAGTCAACAGCTTTGAGATAATACAATAAGTACTTTAATCTAATCACATGAATTCTGCAGCAACCATATTAATTAATGCTGAAAAATACTCAGAGTTGGATTTATTAAAGTACCTTTGTTTAATTCTGAGAATGGTTATAGGCGACGAAATAAAGCACATCTTATTGATATCTGCGGTTTCAATAGCAGCAGCAATAAATGGTTTAAAATTGTTTGAATTTAATGCTTCGATAAGATAAATTATTAGACAGTGAATTGTGAATTATTTATTTAGTGCGCCTTCAGTTAAAAATACAGTAGAAAGATTCTCAAACGAAAGGCTAATTGTATGTTCTGCTCTTCAAATTATAAACTTATTTTATTTTATTGAAAATAACATTTAAAAACAATCTTACGGCATATATTGGGGTCCTTTGTCTCTTGAATATATTCCGTCATTGCGATTTATGATTTATTTTCGATAAAAAATGGTTAGTATTAATAATAACCGGCTATTATTATTTATTATTCATACTGATAGGATTTTTTTACTTTAACCGTAACGCGTATAATTTTCTAATATTTTTTGCTTGGTTCCACACAAAAAGGTCTAAGTTAAGGCATATTTTTATTTTATTCACAAATCAACACCAATTCAATTGTCACATATCATATTTAAGTCAATTAAAATAACTGGAGTTAATTTGAAGTAGTTTCGACAAATATTTAAAATTTTGCTTTGTGTTTGGTATCGCGAGTTTTATCTTAAAAGAAAATGAACAACGTCCAACCACACTTTTTTAAAATTTTTCTTTGTGTCTTATTTAGTAAATACTTTTTGCAAAATAGTTTATTAAAATTGTTGCATGATATAATTTCGTTGTTCACTTTTTAAACTATAATTTATGCGTCAATTTTTTTTCTAACGTAAATTACGCCGGAAAATCTTCCAAATCGAAATTTTCTTGATATACATGAAAACTTAATTTTTATTTCTTAATGTTGAATTTTTATCGAATATTAATAGTTAGACTCTCAACAGAGAAATATCCTCGAATCTTTATTTGCTTGCAATTCTATTAAGAAAAAGAAACCAAAATTACTAGAATTCTGATTTTATCGTAGTCAATTGACAAGTGATTGCAAAACAGTAGTTGCAATAAAAATTATTAAGTATGAAGTTATTCTCATGTGCATGGAGATTATCATTTGACGATATATTTTCTTTCAATAAAATTTAATCAATAATTTTTAAATCCTCTTCAAAGCCATAGAACAATTTAAAATCGCTTAATCGATTTAAAACATTTGCTTCGGGAAAATATAAAAAATAAAACGAGTAAATAAAACGTTTAGCATAGAATAGAGGTCGGAGAATGTAATTTCTTTGTATTGGACACTATTGAAGTTTTGAATGAAATGCATGTTCTCTTGTAAAGAAAATAATTTAAATATTTGGATTTAACAATTTAATTAAATAAATTACTTCAGAATTTGCTGTTAATTTTTTTAAAAAAATCTAACCGTTAAATATTAAAAGATGCTTTCAAAACTGTTCTTAATAATTGCAGATTTAGTTTAACTAAAAATTAATTCATTGTATTTCCCAACTCACTTAATTCAAATTACTAGTTTTGAAGAGAACAATTATTTGAATGCCTTCATTATTAATGAGTATATTTATTTGGTTTATTTATAAAAATTATCCGAAATTTAAATGTGATCTGATATCAAAACAGATGAGTTTCTATAAAGGAAACTTTTTTTAATAAAATAGAAATTTATGTCTCTATTGACTCTTAAAAATTTTTTTAAAAATCCACAAATGATCTCTTTCTGCCAAGTTATGATGACAAGTAGAAAAAAAACCTCTTCAAGAATCTCAACTTTGAAGGCACAACAATTCTCAAAATGATTCTATTCCAAAATTTATCTAATAATCACGACAAAAATCATAGTGACCATTTAAATTTTAGAGTTTATTACTAAAATACAGAGTTATAAACTCTTAGTGACATGCGACAATTTAAACTTCTGGAGTTGAGTCTAAATCCTTATTAAAGTTCTGTCAGTTATAACGAGACCCTTCACCTTATGTAAACACAGATGATATTCCGAATTATAGCGCAAAGATTAATGATTTTCTAAAGCTCAAACTACTCGAACACAGAAGCTCTAATTCGGAAATCATGTCCCTTTTGCATTTGGCACTAAATTAAACGGAATTTTCGCTTTCATGTGAGCGTCTTTCGGTGCTGTTCTCAACAAATCAGCTTTTATGTGATTAAACTTGAAAATTACCTTCCAGGGAAAATATGATGTACGATAAACATTATTGTAGATTACCTTCCTAACATGTACAAAATGAAATTATTTCAAAATAATATGTTTTGATTCTCGTACCCATAAATTCAGTTAGTTCATGTCATGCGACATAAAAATGGAATGCTAAGAATATCAAGTGTGTTTCAAAAAGCCTTTTAACGAAGAAATTTAAGGCATATGCTGTAAAATCGAATTTCTGAGTTTAGGCGAGGTTTGACATAAGTAATAGATAAATTTCTTGTGTTGAATCCTCAAACAATGTTTTTTACATATTATTTCGCTTATGTTTTTAACATAATCGCGGGCATGAATGCTAGAACATCCATTTTCATTGTGATGCAAAATGAAATGAATGCTATAGCATTCAGTTTTTCAGTTCAATTCAATGTAAAAATATATCGCCTGTCCTTTTTCGCAGTTCATGAAAATGTGTACTGCCCACGAAAGAGATTAGTCGAGATTTGACGTACGTAACATATAAACTGCTTGTGTTAATTCCAAAAAACTTTTTTCATTTTATTTCGCTTATGTATTTAACATATTCGCAGAGGTGAATGCTAGAGCATTCATTTTCATTGTGATACAAAATGACATAAATCGTATAGTATTCAGTTTTTCAATTCGATTCAAAGTAAAAATATATCGCCTGTCTATTTTTGCAGTTCATGAAAATGTTTACTGCCCACTAACGTGTTAAATGCAACAATCAGAAGAAGGATTAAATATTGGGAACAAAAATGTTTCATAAAAAGATTGATGACTAATGCCACAGCTAAAGGGATGTATAAATATAAATAGCAACAACTGCCATAGATTTGTTGTTTTTCGAAATTATTATTTACTAGCCGCCTTCATTAACCAGCTTGCTAGCCAGAAATGCTGATTATGTTCAATTTCAATGGAATCTAAACAGTCCTAGTGTTACTTCGAAATGGAACGTTCATATAACTAAACTAAACTAAACTTATGTATATATATAATCTAATTATCTTTCTGTATTTCATTGTACGATTATTAAAAAGGTAACATTATTTTATATTTAATTTTAATTATTGGTTTAATAGGTGTATATACTGAAAATGTTATTTGAATTTTAATTGTTTGTAAAATATTTAACTATATATATATATAAATCTAAATATAACTTATTATATATGATCATACAGAAACAAAGTAAACAAGACATATCAAGAAGCAAATCCTATACTAAAAAGTCATTATTTGAACAATACAACCAAATTTAAAACAAAATCTAAGAAATTGAAAATACTATAAATACCATGAACAAAAAATTAAGTTTAAACATTTACATGCCAACAAGTAAAAAAACTGTTGTTATTAAAAGTATTGAAAAAGGCAATCCAAGCATATGGAGTTTTCAACAGGTTAATAAGTTAATAATATATATATATATATAAATATATAAAGACATAAAACATTATTAGATCTTTTTAACTATAATTTTAAATCTAATGATTTTAATACATATCCTGATATTAAAAAACATATTAAAGAATTGCAAACAGTTTTTGTAATAATCTACATAGACAAAGTGCCCAGTAATTTTGCTATAATTTGTAAATGTTTTTACAAAAAAATACTTAATGATCATATTATTAATAGTGATATTTATAAAGAGACAAAATTAGGTGAAAGAGAAATTTCTAATAGAATTCAAGCCTTCCATAAAAAATTGGGAATTAATTATATTAAAAAAGTTTATCCTCACATCTTTCTTACACCAAAATTTCACAAGAGTCCTCTTAAATTTAGAAGTGTTACTAATGGCTGCAATACTTATATTACGAAATCAGGCAAACTCTTGCAAAAATACATACAGACAGTGATAGAGAATTTAAATAAGCAAAAAGATACAATTATAGTAAATAATAGTGTAGAGATATTAAATGTAATTAAAGATGTAGAAATAACTAGTGTACATACTTTTGACTTCCAGGATTTATTTAATAGTATAGATATTGAAGATTTAACTAATACCCCAGTAAATATACATAAAGATTATGATCTTAAAAAATATATTAACATTAATAATTTTAAAAATCTTATTAATCTTGTTCTAAAAGAAAATTATATCTTTTTTGATAATAAGATTTTCCGTCAAATTAAAGGATTACCTCAAGGTGGCCCAGCTAGTAATAGTTTAGCAAATATTTATCTTCACTACTATGAGAAAGATTTGACTAATTATAGCCATAGTATATTATTCCGCTATATAGATGATTTAATATTATTCAATAAAGAAATTGGCCTTAAGCCACATATTGACTTCTATCCTGATTATTTAAAACTTATAAAAACTAATTGACAATGAATTAGCTGCAGAATTTTTAGATCTAGATATTAAAATCATAGATAATAAATTAGTAACAGATATCTTTGATAAAAGAAATGCATTTAATTTTCAAATTAATAAATTCCTTTTTTGGAATAGTAATCTTAGCATTTCTGTCTTCAAGAATTTAGTAAAAAATTATATAATTAGAAATAATAATTTAGTAACAGACATTGATATTAGAATTAAGAACATAAGAAATTTTTACTCCTTTGCCCAGGATTATGGAATGCCTATAAGCTTTCTAAGAGCATATATAGATAGGAAATATTTAGGTCATTTAAAATAAATCACTCATATTGGTTTATAAAAGAATATTTTTATTTCTTTGTTAGTGGGATAGTGTTTTCACTTATTCTACTCGTAATGTGTAGTTTTATTCAAATTTGGCTAATGAGTTATTTGTTTCAGATTTATTACATAGATGGCGCCAGGATCTTTCAAGTGAAAATTTCCTTTTTAATAGACATTTTTAACTATTTTCTAATATTTTCTAGATAACTAAATGTATTACAATTTTTAATTAGTTTTGAGAATTTTAAATAGGTATCTTACTAATTCATGATATCAAAAATTAATTATATTATTTATTCAATTATGCTGATTCATGGTAAAATTTTTGGTTGTGGCAACATGTGATGTCAATATGCATGGCGGGCTATATTGAAAGAGATGAATTCTGGTAAGTTTAAGAGGAAACACAGATTAGTTTATGTTTAATGTAAAGTATGGGAATTTTATTGAATTATATATTTACTGTCTTTCGTGCAATATTTTAATGCAATATAATGATATTTACATATTTTATCCTGAATTTTAATCGTTTCTATATAGTCATGCTTTATAGTTAGGGTTAGTATAAGACTTTTCTTTCTAAATTCTTTCATTTTAGGGTACATTACCCTGTTTGTTTTTTCAAGAACAATAGTAACAGGGATGGTTTGTACAGCAAAATTAATTTAACCTGGCTAAAGCTTGTCCACAGCCAAGCTGCTATTTTAATTGTTGGAAACTCCATTTACTTGGATTGCCTATTTCATTATTTTTATTAACAACAGTGTTCTTTCACTTGTTGACATATAATGTTTAAAATTGATTTTTGTTTATGGTATCTTTAGTAATTTCAATTTATTAGATTTTATTTAAAATTGATGTATTGTTCAAATAATGACTTTTTGATATAGGATTTAATTCTTGTTTACTTTATTTCTGTATGATTATATACTAGTTATATTTGGATTTATATATTATATATATATATATATATATATATATATATATATATATATATATATATATATATATATATATATATATATATATATATATATAATGTTATTCCGTTAAGTAAAGTGTAGAAGCAGTCGATGAAGATTGTAGTCTTTAAAGTCCAAAACAATTTATTGCATTTCGCAAATGGGCACAATTAAATAAGTTATAGAGTACTCAACAATAGATTAAACTTCTAAAAGATTATGGGAATATTTAAGTCATGGCCAGGAGTAAAGAATTAAGTCTAAATCGGCGCGAGTTGCTTAGTGTGTTACATGATTACAAAAGAAGGAAGTTACACAGACGCAGCGAGTTTTCATAATACCGAAAAGGGAGAAGTACCGAAGTTGAGGCTCTAGAAGTAGTGAGACTCTTGCGAGTCTAGATAAAGTAGGAGTGCTTTTATCATAGGATTGAAGAAGAAGTAATTCATTCGTGATTAAAAATTAACAGTCGTTAAATAGGATTTATTTTAAAGATGGGAAAATATCTAAGTCATTACATATATATATATATATATATATATATAGTATAAATCGTAAAATGAAAGAGTATAAAATGTGAAATATATATATATATATATATATATATATATGCCTTGAATTCCAACATTCAAATGGGGAAGCGCATCTTACGTCTTACACCATAATATCTGCATTGAAACATACCGGTAATAAGAATTACAGAGTACCAACCATAATTTTTGAGTTTTCCGGATATATTTCCTAATTTACCCAATACTTTAGAGGACTTTATTTACAAATTTTGCAAAAAATAATGCATAGAAAAGAAAGTAAAATTCATTACAATATTACCAAAGAATATGAAAAGATAAGTACAATCTTCATTCCGTAGCTTTCAACAATGGAAGAGAAACACGCAATTAAATGTTTGCGAAAACAATGAAAACGGTGCAAATTTCATTGCAACAATGAAAAGTATTTGTGCATGCATAAAAGTTTTTTTTTTTAATTTGTTAAAATAATTGAAAATTTAAACTTCAACTATGATATCATTGAAAAGTAATGATAATGATATCATTGAAAAGTGTTTTTTTATCTTATAAGTTAAGATAAAAATTATTTTTTGTGCTGTAATGTTTATGAAAGTATCTTAATGTTTTCGAGATAGGAACGCTGTTGCCCAGTTTGCCGGCATGTGGAGCTGTAAGTGCTCTCATCACGTAGCGCATAGCTACTTTATACTATACCTAGACACCACTTTTATGAACATAGATACAGTCTTTCTGAAGTTAAAAAGGGGTGTAAGGGACTTTAGTGCAAAGAGATAAATATGAGAAAAATACAATTTTGACTTCACATCCAGAGAAGAAAATTTTTATGCAAATTTTTATTATTAAAAAAACAACAAAAATTTTTGTTTTCTATATAAGTGGTGTGAACAAAAGAGTTATATTTTAAATTTTATACCACAGAATTGAGAAATCGAAAACATCATCAACAGTTAAGGTGACTGAATTCGTAAATTTCTCGAAAATTAAAGCTACGAATGTAATGACTTTTACTTCTATAAACAATTTAAATGCATAATCGACCCGAAATATGAATCATTCTATTTCCGCAATTAGTGAAAATTCACATCAAGTACAAACCTGAATTAAAGTTATCTTTCCCGATTGAATATACATACCTCCAATACAGTATTGATTGACTTGGTTAATTTAAGCTCATAACATAAAGCTAAAGCGTCTTCGGAAATTCTTCCTTCCAAGTCGATCGATACATTTAATGTTAGTGAAAGATGTGGGATTTGATGACAGAATTGATTTAGAAACACATCCTTTGTGGTCTATCCGGTATATTTACTGATATTTGACTTTCAGAAAGTTTGAATCTTCGCTCCTCTGTCTTTTGAGGCTTTCAGATATTGAATGCATTACGGAAAGCTTATTTTATGGCTTCAGCTCCACATTTAAAAATCCTTTAACAATAGCTGTAAATGGTATATTTTGTTATAAATCAAATAAAAATATTTTGAACTTATTATTTCGGTTATTTATTGGATTTAGAAGCTGATTTCTCAGTAGTAAAATTACTTTCTATGCAAGATTCGTTATAAATTACAAATTTCGAGGATAGAAGTTTGATCAGAAAAACGAAATAGCAAGTTAGGAACATTATTTGGGAGTTCTTCACTTTTACTTTTTAATTGATTAACAACATATTTTTATTTTTTTTTATACTCAACATTTCGTTTAAATTTCCTCTGAGCCCTAGAACTCTCCAACTTAGTAAGGCAATAAATTAACTTCTCGCCAGGTACTCAGTAAGTTTATCCTCTAGATACTCTAGTGATCTGGTTTATCCTCTATCAAACAACATTATTGAGAAACTGGCAAACTGATAAGTACTTTAGAGGCCAATTTCTTTCTGAAGTTGGGATCAGTGCTGGAGGGTTTCTTGGTTTTCCTCAAAGTGAAACGCAAATGCGGACCAATCTCTTCTGAAATTCCTCCACGAAAACAACCTAACCCCATATATTGAAGTTTAGACGTGTTTCTGCTTCAGGTGCCGCCTAGGTGATTCAAGGTCGCTCTGACCAACAGAAGATGCCACATGTTCCCTTATCTGAATCCTTGGCTCGTGGACTTGGCTAGATATGTTAGATTAAGTTCTATTAGAGCCACCGTATATTAAGTTGATTTTTACAGTTCTTATGTTTACTAGAGTAAATAATTTTTCTTAAATAAATGACTGTGAAATATAGTCATATTCGAATAATTTTTTGGTTTGATATTCTTCCTGATATTATTTATAAATAATTTCGGAGGCAACTATGTCTGCCTAATAGGATGAAGTACAATCCGTGAATGTTGCAAGACGTTACTTTCAGCTTGGAAATATTAAATGCGTTTTTGCAAATTAATTGACTTTAAAATGAAAACATTTATTTTTGCACGTAAAAATATATTTCTCTTGCGCATTAAATCTTTATAAACAAATAAAACAAATAAGGTATTCTGGACTCAGATTTATGTAGTTTTGCTTAATCCTTTGAAAAATCCAATGTCCAAATGGCCTAAAAAACCACACCATACTAAAGGAGGCAATTGCTTAGTGGTAAGATTGTGGCTTTGAACGCAGTGCTCTTGTTTCAAAACATGATCCCGCCAAAGATCAGCAGTAAATGTGGACCTGGTGCGAGAGAAATATGACGTCAAGTGTCAAATGTTCCCCATGGGTGTGGCTTGGAGAAAGGGTGCTGACTCAAGTGTCAAATGTTCCCCATTAGCGTAGCTTGGAGAAAGGGTGTTGACTCACGTGTCAAATATTCCCATTTGTGTGGCTTGGAGAAAGGGTGCTGACTCAAGTGTCGTCCTCGTTATCTGCCCATGGTTCAGTACGAGGTCTGTCCCCCAAATAGCCCTTGTATTGCTTCACAGCAGGGCATTATTATTTCTAAAATAAACTAACTAAATCGCATCAAAGCAAAATAATATATGTTTATTTCCTTTAATATAAAAATATGAATCCAAAAACATACATATAGATAAATAGATAAAAATTTACACTTAACAATTTAAAAACAAACAGATTATGATTAGTTGATATTAGGTAATGATATAAAATGTCATTTACACCAACTGACAACAACCATTTTGACATGTTTTAATACAATTGTATATCCATACTTTTTATTATTTTATTTAAAGTTGTCCAATAAATACGGAACAAGTTAATAATGTTGAAACAGAGAACTATATTTGAGTTTTCTAACTGATGAAAAACATTGCTTTACTTAAATGGATTCTACCTCTAAAATGAAATGGGAAATTCGATAAAGGTCTCTCAAGAACAACAAATTTCTTTTTCTTAAAGAGTTAAAATTTTAATTACTTAAAAATTTAATTAAGAAAGTAAATTTATTCAAGCCAACATTTCTCTTTCTGTTCCTACTTGTAGCAAGATATCAAAATAATTTTTTGCCAGAGAAGTTTCTTAAATATTTTTGTCATTCCTCGAATTGTAATTTAAGTAATTAACATAAGCGAATTCTTAAGTCATATAGTAAAATCTTAACTTAGAGGGAATTTATTATTAAATATATTCAGAAAAATTCTACTTTAAAAAAATTCATTGTTATGTAGTTTGATGTAATAATTTAAGACATATTCTTTATGCAGACATTATGCATTAAGACATAATGTCTTTAATGCAGAAATGTTTTAGAAAGGTAAATTTTCAAAAAGTCATTTATAAAATACACACAAGCTGCATTTATTATTAATTCAATAGCGTATTTTCAGACAACAAATTCTTATTTTTATATTCTAAAATATGTTACAAATTATTGAATATGAATTAAAAATTGAACATTTTATATGCATTGTGTTTAGTTTGAATCAATTTGTTGAGTTTCTCTTGTAATTAATTTTGTAAATATTCGTCTGATACAACTCTCTTTTTAATACTATTATATTTTCTAATTTCAGTGAAGCTATTATTTATC
The DNA here is from genome assembly GCA_013235015.1 of Araneus ventricosus. Taxonomy (NCBI): domain Eukaryota; kingdom Metazoa; phylum Arthropoda; class Arachnida; order Araneae; family Araneidae; genus Araneus; species Araneus ventricosus. The sequence continues at coordinate 447,468 of BGPR01000005.1, forward strand.
ATAAAATTTCCGAAGGGTTAGAATATCTAATCTCCGTCAATTTATAAACTGGCGAAATCTAATAGATTTTAAGAAAATTATATCATCGATATTAAAGTCAAGCATAGAGAAAATAAATATGAGATATGGTATTATGAAATGTCAAAACTGTTCGAATTCATATGAAATGAGTGTTCTTGATTATATTTTTCATAACACTTTTTTAGGTAATATCCATATTTGCTCACACTAAATTATAGAAAAAATATTTATTTTTCATGGAACCAAAATAGCGAATTAAGAAATACCTTCCTTCGTGTTAATACGAAATAACGGAGGATTTATTCGAGCGTCACAATGAAATCGAATGCTGTTAGAGAATTCTGGTGATTCTAAAAATAATAATTATCTCATGGATTGCCTGGAACTATGAAATAGCCAGACAGATTTCTATTTCTGTTAAAATTCTATTTTTGCTACTTGTCATCTCAAGTATGAAACCTTTACAACTCAGATAATATGTCTTCTTTTAAATATATATTTTGGTAATATAGGGACATTATAGACTAGAGAACTCATTCACAAATGATATATAAATGATTTATCTACAGAATTCATTGTGTATCTTCCAGAAGAACAAAGGACGTGACATTACAGAACAGTATTATTCAGTGGCTTGCAGTGGCGTACGAGAGAGCAAGCGCAGTTACTTTCGACGTTAGTGAATGGACTCCGATGCATACGAATAAAGCATAAATTACTTTCAACCAATTGCAATTTTTTTAGTTGACTGGAATCGTAGCAGCTTGCAACGATAGCCTTTTTTTGTGCTTGTCAGCTCAAAATTTTGTATAAATGTTTTATCTGTGATTTGGATATAACGTAAATATATCATAAATCAAGGCCAGATGCTGCGTATGCCGTACATATCCGCCATGCTGGTTTCAGCTGCATTTACCCAGAGTTTGACGAAATATTTCATCAAAACCCTGGTCAAATGCACCGGTTCTCAGATTTGCAAGAAAATATTTTTGAATTTTGCTTTCCTTTATAGAAAAGAACTTGCTATTTCGCAACGGTGTACGTGCATGTGCATCCTTCTCTTTATCGTTGATTCACTTTATGTAGTAGAAATTATGAAAGATTCCTTTTATCGCCTACAGTTTTCATATACTTATCTTACAATACTATTAAAAAGAAAATTAGAGCAGTTACATTTTCAACGAGATGAATCTGAAAAATTAGAGCACTAAATCTAGATTAAAAACCCACCAAGTGTTGAACTAGAGAAATTAAAGACTCAGGTTTCTGATTAAAATTACCTTTTCAACCCTGAATTCCAACAGGAGGCACTAAAGTAATGAATTAAACCTTCCCTTTTATCAAATGGATGGAGTGCAAGTATACGTAATTTTTAATCAAGAGAAAGACGCGAATGATTCAGAAATATTTCACGCAAAAGAAAGTAACTAAGAACAGAGTAAAAGAGCTTCGAGCTGCTTTAAAAGCAGGATCAGAGTTAAGAATAAAAGAATGCAACTGTCGTACCTGGTAACTATGTAAAAGAAATCTCCCTGCAAAGTGTAGTCATTCTTATGAATCGCCAATGACTGTTTTTCCAGTTTCATGAATTCCTTGTCATAGAAAGGGAAGAAGATACATTACAATGTCTTTGCCCTCGGGGGAAAAACAAAAGAAGAAAGTTTCGATTCGCAATCAAAGGACCATTTTTGCAAGTTTTGAGCTTCAGTTCTTTTTTCCCTGCTAAGTATAGATTTTAAAGTTCTTTCAATTGCAAGTTTCTTTCACTTACTGGAAACTTCTATGATTCTGCATTTTTAAATATTATTTAAATTTTTAGTCGCAATTTGTAATCTTTTTCGTACATCCGAAGAGTGCATTTGAATATTTTTAGTATTATTTTCATTCAAACGTTAATCCTACAGCTGGGTTACTGAATAAATATACTGTCTTTCCTAGAAATCATTTCATTGCTTAATTACTTGTAATATTTGGCATATAGTGGTTTCCCGAAGTTTTCTTCTGACAGAAATTGTTTGAATTTTTCTTTCCAAGGCGGGGTTGATTGGTTTGGATAATAAAGTTACCAAACCAAGATACAATGCTAAGTACGTGACTTTAACTAATCCTATTGGTTATTACAAATATCATACAAATGTTATTAAGTCAGATTTTGTTATTATTTTATAGATTATTATGTTATTATTTATATAGATTGAAATTGGGATTTTTGGTGAAAAGGTCCTTTTGTCATAGTCCCAAATGTTGTATAAATTATTTAATGTGATTAAAAATAAGTTCAATTAATATTTCTTTTACTCTTTTTGTAAAGAGAGGTAGATTATATGGATGCACAATTTTTCATCATCGAAGTACATTTAAGAAATATTTTCTGCGCAAAGTTATAAAGTGCATGTGGGTTATCAGGCTATGCGAATCAAAATATTAATTATAAGAATATTATTCAACGCCTTAGCTGCATGCATATATTGTAGTGATACATATCCATTTAAATTAAAATGACTGCTCTCAAGATTACTCTGTCTTTCCCAGATGCGATTTCATCAATAACCTTTGTACAAAAATCATGTTCTTCTTCAATGAATTATTTTTTAAAATTTTAAATTCGAATGCATGAGTAATTTATTTGGAAAATAGTTTTCTTTAATTTATTCATTCTCTCAAGCTCCTAATTATAGTTAATTTTCGTTTCCAAATAATATTTTTATATAATTTGTAAAGAAATTTATGAATTTGAGCAGTTTCAAGATAATTATGGCTTTAAATTCGTACTGTTTATGAGGAGGTAAGTTATCTTAAATACTTAAGTTCCCAACAAATCTGTTCACTTAATATTTTTTCTTTCTGTTTTCTGAGACAAGCTTACATCATAATTTTCTTGGAAAAAAATATCGAGCTGCAACGTGAAAAACAATAATTGTCTAGAAACAAATATAAGAAATTTTGTGGTATAAGAAGTATTTATCGGACTACAAGTGGAGTATGTGTGTTCTCCAATGAATTGTGTCATAGCTATCGAAAAACAAGAATTAATTTCACTGATGACGCAATAAAATTCGATAAATATTAAATGTTTCCTTTGGTAATAATTTTAGCAAGAACATTAATATATTACATAGTAGTAATAGTAGTACTCCATTGTAGTCTATGATAATCCTGCATGCAATTCTGTATATCTTGCTTGAAAGATAAATGCTTTAAGATATGCTTGTGTGCATTTTTAAATTTCTGTCTCAGTTTGCTATTTTGCAATGCATGATTTCAGGTTTGATTATACAGAAATAGTAAGATTAGGGTTAGACGAAATCTTAAACAACATCTTAAAAAAAGAGTTTTGACGAAGAACTAAAGTAATTGTTTTTCCCTCCTTTCAAGTAACTGGAAGATAAGATCTATGATCCTTTTCAAAAACTCGTATCGTTAATATTCTGACCTTCACTTATTAACAATTTACCTATCAATCACACATCATGGTGGCTGGAAATGAAAATTATGGTGTTGGAAAACAATCTGACAGAGGAGTTGCAAATATGTTCCGCTTGTAGATTAATCCCTTAACAGTGCCGCCCGAGTTCCACTCGTGTATAGAATTGTGTCATTTTTAAACTGATAAGCTATAATTAACTCATTCATAGACGTTATAACTCGATACAAAACTGACTGGTAATCCATTAACATATCAAGTGTTCTATGGACATGTAGATGAAAAATACGACAACGCATCCCAAAAACAGACGGGGATCATTTAATTAGATAGTGCAGAAAACTACACTGTTAAGGGGTTAAAATCCTAAATTTGAGTGAAACAACAGCTGAGCCAAACCGCAAGTAAAAGAAAAACTTCTATTAGCATTGCACCTGCACTGCCTGTAAGAAATAGGTTCAAGTTCAATAACTAATCACGTCTACGGAACATCGCTGTATATTTGAGACTGAGTTGATTGTTTCTGTTTTCAGAGATAAGAGAGAGAGAGCCTACATCATATCCGATTCGATTCGAAAACAAATAATCGATGCTACAATGCGAAACAAAATGGTGGTTTATGAAGAAAATCATTTCTTTCTTTCTCACCATATGATATATAAGTTTCCAATGTCTCCTAAAGAGGAAAAGAAGCCTCTTTAGGGCGCACCCAGAGAATTCGGTGAGAAGATGTTCTTTCTTGAAGAACTGTGTGAATCTTTCGTCAATCAGTCTCGATCGCCCGGGGCTCGTTAGTGTCACTCCATAAAACTTCCGACGAAACAGAAACAATTTTAGGAGGCGACAAAAAGTAAGGAAACGGAAAATAAACAAAAGCCGGCAGATTCACATCACAGATGTCTGATAAGGAACGGAGGAGTTTATTTCGGATCTATGTTATTTTTCCGAGGAAGTATATAAGCATGGAATATGAATCGATAAGTTATATAACGGAAGCCATACCTGTGTTTTCATTTCTTTCTGACAGGAACTGCAAATGTTACCATGGTACAAAGTAATATCCATCTATTAGTATTCACGGTCACATTAACCCTCCATTAGTCGCAATATCCAATAGGTACGCATGCAATCTGCATCTATTTAACACATTACCATTTGAATTTTTCATATAGAATACTCATTTAGATTCTCATTAGGACGAAATATCATAATTATATAGGAAAAATTATCAAAACTGATTGAACTTACCATAGAATAAATTTGAAATCGTGAGATAGATACAACGCGACAATTTGCGACTAACGGAGGGTTAATATGAGTGCGATAGTCGGAAAGACATTACATAAAGACGTTATGAATTTGCAGTATCAGATTGCATAATGTTAACATTGTAAATATTTTTTTCCATTGTTGTCTCTCTGTATTTGTTTTATTGCCTGATGTATCATATTCCACCTTTAAAAAAAGGCCTTGGTTGCTTGAGGCAGACTTCAAGTTTCGAAGTCTATTCGAGTGCTTATTCCACTGAAGGTCCCTCAATAAGTAAGCCTAGTGCAATTTAAATTTACATCTTGAGCCAAATGCCGTCTTATCCATGCAGTGTGGAAGTCTAAAGAGTGGAATGTTGGTTAAAGTTTCTCGTCCTCTGAGGGTGATACAAAACTACGAGGTCTCTACACAGTAGCCTTAGTTTATCTTCAAAAGACATCAAGTTAATACGAGACCAGTAAAAGAAAAAAGGACGATAAGAGAAAAATATTTGCCCAAATTGTGTAAACATATTGTGAAATCTGGAAGGTACGAATATTCTTTTCACACACTTTTATTTAACTTGAGTTGTTTCATGTTCGCAAAGATGGTATTTTGTAACTGACTTTTAATTCAAAATTTGATGTGCTTGAGGTTTGAAATTTTGTACACTTGTGGGTTCTCGATGACAACACACTATTTTAATATTTTTCAAGTCTAATTATAAATTAATAGATTAATTTAATAAATTCTTAATTACTTACGGGTCGTGCCCCATGGTAGTGAATTCAAGAAAAAATAATTTAATGATTCCATAAATTTTGTAATAATGAATTATAAATTAAAGACTAAAATGTAGAAAATAATTAAAATAAATATAAGTTCTACTTTTTAGAACACTAATAAAAGTGTGTTTTTAAAAACTGTTTTTTTTTAAATTTATGTAAATGAAGTTACATTTATTATGGAGAAGTTACATTTATACGGGACAAATATGAATTTTATTCAATGACAATTACAAAGTGCTGTTAATAATATAATACAATGTTGCAACACGAACGGTTTTACCATCTCAACATCTAAAACAGCTTTTGTACATCAGTTGAATATCATTAGTATTCAGAAAGATATCGGTATTACAACGAGCAGAATTTTAGCTCCTGTCGAAGAGAGGAAGAGTATTTCTTTTATGGCGAAATGTTTTTTTATCTAATTAATTTCTTTTCTTAAAATATTTTAATAATTCTACATATATATATTTTTATTCTTTATGAATATTAGATGTCTTCATGGGTATTCAGCAAATTCTAACCACTATACAATTCAATATAAGTATTTAAAGATATACGTTAAAAAATATCAATTTGTGTACACCCCCTCATCTTTCAGCTTCTCCTCGACAGGAGCTAAAATTCTGCTCGTTGTAATGCCGTTATCTTTTTGAATATTAATGATATTGAACTAAATTTTTTATTAAGTTGACCTATATATCTGGCTTTCAATTTGTGCAATAAAAATTACGCTACGTTTCGCGCATGCGCAGTAAAAGATTATTTACTAAAATGCTCATAATTCCTGTAATATTCAAAGTTTCTTTTCCAAATTTTTAAAAAATGCTTCTCTAACATATTGTCATCTTTTCTGTAAGTTTCGTATAGTATAACAGAACACTCTGCATGTTATAAGCAAAGAAAAAGGTGGACAAATTTGAGATTTTTAAAGAAAACCTTTATATCTTCACAAATATTTGTGCTGAGTTTTCACAAATTCCTGTAAATATTATGCACATTACACATTACCATTTCTGAAAGTTTCATCTTGTTATTATTATTCTGTGAAGCGGTGTGGGCCCAAAACATTTTTGTCTTTATCAGTTTGTAGACGGTTCCCTAATTGCCCTCAGTACCGAATCTTCAATGTAAAATGTGAGTTATTTTCTATTCCTTACATGTACGAAGTTTAAAGGTAGTCAGTTAAACCATTCTGGAAAAATTCTAAAAAATGTGAAAATCTGCAAGTGTCCGGATACTTCTGGGCATATAGTGTAGCTCTCCGTCTCTTTTCGGGAGCTTTTAGAACATCTCCCGTAAAAATTCTCTAAGTTGAGTGTTGCGAACCTGCTCGTGAACTGAAAAGACAAATGTTATCACTGCACTATTATTTTAGAATTCAATCCAATTCGAATCATCCATTTCACGATTTTAAACTTCGCCCTTTCCTTCTCCGATTACAGAATGCCAGAAAATCTCTCATATCCGTGTTTTTTCAAAGAGTTCGTGACATTCTTTATGACTTCAATTTACTTTACCTGCATGTAACCCCACAGCCGAAAAGTAATTTCCCTCCTTGAGAAATTCCTGTGGTTCAATTTTTAAATCCCTTTCAAACTTTTATCAAATCCGACATGGCTGATATCATTTATCAACAAATTTTCATTGAACACAGACAGGAATATAATGATTTCATTGCAATGTATACAGACGGTTCAAAATCAGATGATAATGTTTCGTTTGCTGTTGTATTTCCAAGCACAACTTTTTCTTTTAAACTTCATTCTTCTTGTTCAGTTTTCACGGCGGAGCTAGCTGCTGTTTTATTTGTTTTGGAACAAATTTCTGATTGCCTGGAAAGAAAGTTTATCATCTACACGGATTCACTGAGTGTTTTAGAGTCACTGAAATCATTTTATATTCATTCTCATCCCCATCCTTTGGTTTTAAATGTTTTACATCTTTTAAATAAACTTGCATCTCGTGATTTTAATATTTCATTGTGTTGGATGCCATCTCATGTTGGGATTGTGGGCAATGAGGAAGCAGCCAAAGCCGCCAAATTGGCGAGTACTCAAACTAATTCTACTGTCCCTTTAACTGATTTTAAAAAGTATGCTAAAGTACTCTTTTATTCAAATTGGCAGATACAATGGGACACGGAGACGGAGAACAAGCTTTACGCTGTTAAACCCCACGTGCAACCTTGGCCTTCTCTAATGATCAGGAAAGCAGATACCCTTCTCACAAGACTACGAGTGGGTCACACTCGTTATACCCATCGCCATTTGCTGTTTTGAGAACAGGCACCAATATGCTCCCATTGCAACTGCAGTACATCAGTACACCACATACTGTCTGAATGTCCGAATTTGTAACTCCCAACGTTTAAATTTTTTAAAACCAATTCTGTTGCTTTATCTCTTATACTTGGCAAGGCTCCACAAGTGAACCTTTTCTGCTTTTTTGAGGTCAGTTGATTTTTATCCACATATTTAAGCAGTGTTCTTTTTTGTTTTTTCTTCCCATTGATTTTTTTTTACTTTTAACTTGACGGATCTTACATAGTTTGTCGCAGCATGGTCAAATCTATGGCTCTTGCGCCACAAAACCAAACTGAAACTCAACATTTATTTCGGGAACACTTGTCTAGAAGCAGGAGAGTCACAGTTTAGCAAGATATCGAAACTGTAACTTTGTAAAAAATTTATTTTTATTTGTACAAAATAATAAATATAAGGCGAATGCACAGTGTGAATCGATGGTAAGTCAATGATCCCGCATGGGACAAACGTGTTGGCATTATGAATACTTGCCAGTTACAATACCACGATGATTCAGAACAGTTGTTCAATAATTTGTAGGTCAGGAATACGAAACAAAGCAATAATAACGCGGAAACACATACGCGCAAATGCAATTTGCAGTCACTAGAGGATTTTTTGTGGCAATGAGCAAAAGGCTGTAGAGCAGGCTGATATTACAGATTGCTTTTTTGGAGAGCGAAACTACATTTTAAATGCCCGCTTAATTGTCATCCCTAGGGGATTGAAAACCCATGACCAACAAGGTGCGCTACAACATTTCAGCATTATCGTTAGGGCATTGTGGGTGATGCTTTTTTCCACCACAACTTATTGCCAACATGCCTCGAGGGGAGAACCTATCGGTTATTCTTTGAGGAAGTTTTCCCAGAGCTAAGTTCCGGCAGGTTTCGCTGTATCATGGTATCCTGTTCTTTTTTCTACTTTCTGCCACAGCGACCATTGTAGGGATCGTGCATTGTGTTTGCGACCGCATGTTTCTATGAAAAAATTACTTATCAATGTTTCATAACGAGTCGGATCATCTTCCTTTAACAGTTATTCTGAATCACCCTGTAGATAAAATTATCGCTGATGCTACAATCAAAGAAACTATTGAAACACTAAGCCGTAGAAGACCATCAGAAAAAGAAAAAAACCCTTTGTCCATGAGGCAGGTTCATCAGGTATAGTTTCCAGTCTTCTTTACCACTTTGGGAAAAAAGATGTGAAATAAGAGATATCAAAGGAAAATCACGCAGAGTTGGTTCAGTTATCGTTTATAAATCCTTAATTTAGCTTGCTATGCACATGTTTAAGTGAAATTTTGCAGAGAATTAAAAAATGAAGATTCCATAATTTTTAAATAGAAATGAAACCCATTTCTTGAAAGAAATTATCGTTACTTTAAAAATGATTTTGCACAAATATTAATTCTTACACATAAATAGAAATAAAAAAATTATAACTTCATTTAAAAATACCTAAAGTATAAAAGACCAAAGAATTCTTATTTTGTGACCAAACAAAACAGATGAATGTATGGTTAAAAAAAATTTATATTCAAATCCCACGAATCCAAGTTATATTGTCCTAAGTAAGAGGCTTGACAGGAAAATTCTTACAGACAATGCAATAATACATTCATAAAGTGAGTTTTCGGGATTTATCTTTCTCCTTCTATTCATAAATTCAAAGTTACTCTTTTTTGCTTGTTTATAACACATTTCAGTTACAGGTATAACATCCTCTATAAGCTATTTTAACTTCGATTTCAAAATTCTCTATCTAAACTTCCTTGATTTGGGTCTCTTGTGTTATTCTAATTATCTATACCAACCAAGGGACCAACAGAGATTATTTCTTGTAAATTAATGCGCACGTGTAAACATAACATTCTTTTACATTCTTTTTAAAGAATGTTGGTACAGAATTTTATTACTAACTTATTAAAATTCTGTATATATAATTATACATAAAAAATACATATTCTCCAGAATTTAAAAATTACCGAAATGTTGATGCGTGTTAAAATGCTTATGTCCATACATGCAGAAATTGACTCATTGTTCGATGTACGAACATAAAATATTTCAAAAACAATTAAAAATATATTAATAAATAATTATTTTGATTAGGCAATGACTTCAGAAGCGAATACAGTTTCGATATACTAACTTCCATCGTGCTGGTGGTGTTATGTCTGTAGTCTTTGAAGTGAATATGGGCATATTTTGACTTATAACTTCTATTTCTTGGTGAATTTCGAGATTGTTATGTATAACAATCCATAAACATACACATAACACACAAGGTGAAATCCAATGCTTTTGAGAATTTGTCCCTGAGATTTTATAATATTAAGCACAAAAGCCAGACGAAATGTAAAAATTGTTCAATTTTATCCAAAAGGTCATTTGGAACTTTTTCATTTGACGATATCAACTGCCTTGGTTTTGTTGTCTCTTCAAATTCCAGAACACAGATTTGAGCAAAACGGCGCTCTTTACCAGGGTTAGGATGAAGTTATGATGATGATGTTAGATTTGACCCACTTGGAAGGAAATAGCGCTGTTCAGCCGTAAATGATGACTAAGTCATGTTGGGTGAAGACGAAGACTCCATCGGTAGACTAAACATAGAAACTCTGACCCGGCCTGGTAGGTCAATCAATGTATCAAAAGTAAATTTTTGATTTTATGGCGGTGGAGATGAACTAACGTATCGAACGACACAAAGATCATCCACCGAAGGTACTCAAAGAAGTAAAAACTTGATGCAAGAAAAAGCGTGTAGGCTTTTTGATATTAGATTTGTTTTAATTTCTGATTTACTGAAATTTTAATAAGAAATAATGAACATCATGTGATTAAAACATTAAAATATATTTATATATAGTTTAAAATATTTTATAAGGCACAGTTATTATATAAAATTTACTTATTTTGCATAGCATTAATTGAATTTTCCGTCGTCTCTTATTATTTGGGAGATTTCAAAAATGTAATGATTTTAAAGCCAATAGTGTTTACAGATGGCTATTATGTAATATTCATCACGAAAGTGTTAAATTGCGTAACACGTTGTTAGAATTTTTTAAAATTTTTCCTGTACGTATTGTGCTAAAAAATTACACAGGAATAGCAAATATGCAAGAAAAAAATTCAGAACATATCCTTTTCAAGAGACTTAGACACAACAAAATGTATTATTTTGTGTCTTTTATGCAAAAAAATCACACAAAAAGAAATCTAGGAAATGCGGTAAAATGTCTACATTTTAATCAAATTTTTCACATTTAAATGAAAGAATATTTAATAAATCTAAATAAGACGTTATTGAAAGATAAAACTATTGCTCATAAAAAAACTGTTATAGCCACTAAATAAATCTCTAAGGATTATTATCCCATTTCAAATTTTCTTTCAATTTTAACCCAAATGCTAAGCTGTATCGATATCTTTTAACTGAAAAACACAATCAATCGTAAAACAATTTAAAATTTCATTTAATTTTTGAAAGCCATAAGCACATCAGCACATTATTGCCATTTAATTTTAACTCAAAAATAATTTTTATAACGCACTGAAGGAAATCTGTTTTAAGAAATAATCTAATGCAAAGAAAGCAGTTCACATTAAAGTGTCAAAACCAATTTGCAGACTTATGTTCCATACGACATTATTTTTTGAAGTTTCTACTTTGTTTTAAATACAGCTCCCTGTATTGTCAACAATCGTTATTTTCCTAAGAAAGAGGTTTTTTCCCAACTCTATGAAGGTAAGGGATTTTTATAATGTTGGACGGATTATATTTCACTATTTTTCAAGCTATGAAGGCTAGGATTTAAATTCTGGTAAAATTTTGTATTGTTATTATTGTTACATATTTCGGTCGATTTGTCATTCCATATTTTTCAAAGCAAAAGACTGGTTTTTTATTTTTTATATATTATATATGGAATAAAAGTTATATTTCGAATAGTGTTGGGAAACAGAGATACAAGAATAAGATAAAGGGATTATAAATTTATTTAATTTTTGGGGATACGTTGAGCGTTTCTTGATTTGAAAATGCTTTCTCTTCTTTTTATACTTCTTTTCATTATAACATGAATTTGTCAGTTGCTTTAAATAAATCTTAAAGTAAATTGACATAGTTAATTAATCACTTTTTCTTTACAATACTTTCAATTAAATTTCTTTTGAGCTTAGTCTGTAGGCAAAATATTGCTTCAAATTATAAATTAAGTGTTGTAAATAATACGCAGTTTACTTTCCTTCTTTCTCCTTATATAATATTCAACCAATCACAAGCAATTGTGATGATGTCATACGTACGACGATGTTATGACAGTAACGTCACATGTTTCCCATGATTCCATGGATGTCTTTTGTCACGTAGAGCCGGTAAGAGGCCATATATGTACTTATAACTATGTACTTGCAAACGTCTTCATGTCTGTTTCGTTATAATTGTCTTACGTCTATCTGTTTAAAAATAAACGATTATTACTTCAACCTGTTTCTCATCTCTGCATACTACACTCTGCTAATATCCCCTTCACTGAGTCTATAAAAGTAAATCTTGTAAAGAAAGATAAACATCAAATTACCTTTTATTTGATGTATATATCTTTATGATGTATTTATTTGATGTATATAGTCATGTCTACAATCACTTATGAATTCCTGCTGCCGACTAGCCTCTGTGTTTAGAGCGAAAAAATTGGCACAAACTATTGAACTCGTATTACATTTGAAGCCGTGGTACAGGATGCCTTATTGTATAATTTTACGTTCCTTCCTGCCCTAGGCAGTGGTCGCCTAGCGGCCGCGGAGCCGGAGGTTTCCAGTTTTGAAACCGGAATCCAGTGAAGATCCGTTGTGTATTGGGGCTGTTGCACGTTAAATCATACGTAGGGGCCAAACATCCTCCCCGTTGGTGTGATGCGGAAGTTTCGAGAGGGGTTGACAGCTCAGGTCATCTAATCGTGGTTCAAAATTACGAGGCCCGTCCCGAAATAATCCTCGTGTTGCTTCAAAACGGGACTTTAAAATAACTAAACTACACCTTTCTGTCCTAAGTCATTTACTTGCGTTGTGCTTGAATGAAAAAGGAGAAAGTTTTTTAGTGATTTTGAAAATAAAAGAAGTTATAATAGTTATTTGTTAAAAAGAGGTATAAATTCGTCACTTTTACTGTGGGACACATTTCCAGATTCTGAGATGTTTCCTAAAAACGTATGATTTTGCAAATAGGAGGCTGCTGTTGTATAATTTTTCGTTGCTGATACTATGCCTTATATTTTTACATCAGAAATTAAACTTTGAAATTTTACTGAAGACATATCTCAGCTTTAATTAGGATTTACATGTCATCGCGTCCGAAAACAAACCTTGAATTTTTAATCAAGAAATATTTGTATTTAAAGTGATATTTACATGCTAGTGGACAAAGAAAAAAGTCATTCGTTGCTGTTACTTAACTTTCCGGGCAATCTACCAAAAATTTCTCTGAGACACGCTCATCTGAAGTAAGAACAGTTGGCAGTTAATAATGGGTTATCTGTCAGGAATGCTGAATAACCACGTTGCTTCCTCATGCGGCTATCCGGCCCATCCTTGCAAAATCTCATCAAAAGCACCATGACGCAACAGTGGTCATTGATTGTTGGCACCGGAAGTTGGCCGAAATCAATCACACACATGTTGGTGACATTCCTGCTCTCGTGCTCGGTCAATGACGCTGGCATAAATCAAAGGATAAAATGAATCCTGGGTTGCTAAGCGACCAGGCGATGATGAATTACGACCGAAAGAGTTATATAATACATTGTACCTGGATGTCCTCATATAACTCAGGATATGCCAGGAGAACGTTCACGGAATCGTCATTTACTCAGATTTACCTAAAGGCTTTTTCCTTTTCGTGTAATTCCTTCTGGATGCACTTTGAAAGCTGTGGGGTCTTCCAAAGGATTATCTGTTTTACAGGAAAAAGATTCCTATTTTCGAGACAATATCTCATATTTTTGGGTTGGTGCAAATAACGCTTTAAAATCCTTCATTTTCTTTTAAATAGTTTTCTAACATATTAGTGGAAGTAGAGCTTTAGTTTCGGGTCTAAGTTTCTACAATGTACAAACTTGTGTAGAAACGTTCCAAACCTTAACATTTCAAGACAAATGATAGATTTCATGTCTCCTTTCGCATGGTTATTATATTACGCTATTTAAATATGAAATTTATTAAATAAATTTTTATTAGAATAAATTTTCTAAAGTTTAGAGATATTTTATTAGACATTTGCAATATAAAAACCCCAATGGTCTTTACAACTAAATATTTCACAGCTAATGATAAATTCCACAAGACCATCTTACAATAAATAATTTCACGAAGTTAAAAGAAAATTGTAATGATTATTGATGAATAAAGTTTTCTGTATGAATAGCTTTTATGCCCTAAACAGCTTATAAATATTTGATGAAAGATTTTTTTTGTATCTTTTAATACTATGTTTAAATGACTTTTTTGTTTCCTAAACATTTTTTAATGCATAGAAAAAGTTAATTTTTTAAAATTCAAATAGCCACTACACATTACACTTCAAATTTCTTGTAAAAACAATTTATTTTGAAAGAAACTTTTCAATATTGCACACTGATCAAATATTTCAAATGGCACATCTATTCTTGGGAATCTCAATTTCTTAGAAACAGTAGGCACTTCAATTCAATTTTTAAACTTTAAATATATTCTTTCTTCACTTCCCATATTTCTTTATGTTCTGTTACTATTTCTGTATTTCTTTTCTTTCTCATATACGAAGTATACAAATAGAACTTACTGTAATCGTCAAAAAATTTGATCAGGAGAATTTGATAATTTTTCTCATTTTAGACCTCCCAGAGTCCAAAACACACTCCCTATTAATTTTAAAGATGAAAACCAAAAGAAAGGCATATAGAAAATGTTAAACGCTGTTTCATTTTCCAAAGATGTAGCAGAAGAAAGTTCACTGTTTGTCATTAAATGAAAGTGTCATTGGCAGAAATTCTTCAGAAAATTGCAGTTATATATCGTGTATAATTATTTAATATAATTCCGAGAATTAAATTTTCTTCGCGATCTTTATATACAAGTTCCTAATATAAAAGTCTGAATAATTCTATACTTGTTAATTTAACTTAAAAATTGCTTACTTTGTCAACCCAAATAAATGTTGAATTTTGTTCCAATGATGATGGATTTTCTTACATAAATACAGTCTTATTTTGGTGAAAATTTGATATCCCAAAGATTAAAAACATGTTTCTGGCTCATTTGTCAAAATCACTCTGAAACAAATCTTTCAAAAATTATTGTACAACAAACAATAAAACTTAAATACAAAAGAAATTTGGCATTGAAATTTTGTACTAAGTTTTTAAAGAAAATACCTGCTGATTAAACTAGATAGTAGTTGTAAATGATACCGATGTGGTTTATCATATGTGTAAAATGTTTAAACCTATCTTCGGTCTCCAATAAGGAATATTACCTGGTTTTTGCACTTAAGGAAGCCCTATGATTATTGTGTCACAATGAAGAGTTGTCGTTTTTCAGGTTATATACGTTTGTTGGTGGAGAAAAGCCAAAAAAGTAAATATGAAATCTATGGACGCATTCCTTCCCTTTTGTGATTGATTTTTTTCTATATTATGGCAAGTCAAGTATCATTAACTTAGTCAATATTTAACTCAATGATTGAATATCTGAAAAAAACAACAATAATAGAAGCAATTCATTTGGTGCTCCCAAAAGTGCATCATCATCCAGGAAAAAATTGTGAAGCACAAAGATATAAATACGAATTAAGGGAAGTTTTTATTCTGAAAGAGGTAAAAATACAATAATATTAACAAACAACGAATGAAAAAGAACGAGGAGGAATAAGAATCTGGTGGATGATGTCATCAGAGGCCTTCATCCATGCAGATATAAAAATAGAATAGGTTTTCTGACGAGGAAAAAAGACTTTAAGGTCTAAATTTGAATTTTCCTCTAAGGCCTGAACCCATTCCGGAACAAATTCGAAAGAAAAAAAATTTATCCACAAAACTCAAAACTTCTTTAACTCAGTTATACATTAAGTTGGCGTCTGTGAGTCCCGAGATTAGTGAGGTCTCTTATTTGAATCGCATTCAGAGAAGCGACTCTGTATCTTTTTGAATTCATCTTAAGCATAACAGTGATGCTGAAAAAGATCTGAAGGTTTATAAATGGATTCAATTCAATGATCACAGGGAAAATGCGTGTTTACGGATGCATACCTATTCTTTTGTGACTGATTATTCCTATAATATCAAAGCAAATCATATATCATCAACCAAGTCAATATTTAACTCAATAGTATATTAAGCAGGTTTCTGTGAGTCCCGCGATGAGTGAAGTCTCTTATTTGAATCGCCTTCAGAAAGTGCGACTCTGTATCTTTTTATATTTATCTTGAGAATAAGAGAGGTGTTGAATAGGATCATATATATCAATATTTAACTCAATAGTATATGTAGAAATTTCTTTGAGTCCTGCGATTAGTGAGATTGCTTATTTGAATCGCATTCAGAAAGTGCTGCGGCTCTGTATCTTTTCATATTCATCTTGTGAATAATATTGGTGTAAATAAGATCATAATGCAGTAAATTTATAGTCACCTTATACACGACAAACGCTCCGTGTCATGTTAGAAGATATGCGCACTTACGTTGATCAGTTTTAGTTTACGGCTCCAGTTTTAGAAAATATTTAGTAACACATATGTGAGAAATTTGAAAACATGCAGGGTTATTTATGAACTAAATATGAAAGATATTCACTAAATTATCGAATTAATACTTTTAAATAATTATATGATGGAATAAATATTCCGCATGGAAAAGAATTTTCATGTTTCCAATATATTTTCAACAAAAAACAGTTATGAAAGAGTGGTCCGTCTTTAAGTTCCCCAATTGGAACGAATGTAGAATCAGCTTAAATTACAATATGAGCATATTGCCGTCGTTCAAACAAAGTCACTAAGTCCATAACTACAGTTTCGAGATGTGATCAATTTGAGCTTAATCTTTGAGTCGTTAAGATAAATATCAAAAATTATTTTACAGATTTCTAGCTCCTACGGATGATTTACTGATGTTTGGATATATATATATATATATATATATAACAGGTTTCTATCAAGAAATAATAAATTTCAAATTCTAATTGACTGAAGCAATGCATCAAAACGTTTTTGTGGACTCAGTGACTTTTGCTTGAACGACGACGATATATTCTTTATATAAATATGTGGATTAAATTTTTTATTCAGAATCATAAATGAAACAAATTAGAAATTGGAAGAAAACAAAGAAAAAAATTTAGAATTTTTTCTTATTTAAGAGTACTGCAGATTCTATGTAAATGAATAGAAATCCACTGTTCATCATTTTATTCTTGAATAAAAACAAATTAGAGTCATCTAAATGACGGGAAATATTTATCTGTATTTTAACGGATAAATTATGTATATGTTAAACAGATGCTTTTACGCGTCTATAATATAGTTACATTTCCCTTATGATTTCTAAAATATTTTGACGTGAAAACGTCTTTCCGCTCGTTACAGTGATAGTCGGTCGAACTTTCTTGTGTGACAAAATACCGTCCGATTTGAATCGCTAATAACTATGAGACTAATAGTGCGAAAAGAATGGTTGACTCCACAACGGATAGATGATATCTGTAAGAGTTGGTCGCATAGTTTTTTTTTTGCATGTGACGTCATCGTACCAGTGTAGGCGCATGCACGTGTTTGTTATGAATTAGCTTTATGTAAGGTTATAAATAAGTGTAGAGTGGAAATGCGTTTAGCTAGGAGGTTCATTTTGGTGTCATTTTAAAAAGTTTGAGGAGTATTACTAGGACCCAAAGTGATACAATAAAAATATTTATCAGAATATAAGTAAAAATCGGTATTATATTGAAAATTTCAAACTCCGCATGCTTTTTGATTATGGCATGCAGATTTTTCTTTCGAATTGTACGAAACTTACAGAATACTTGACAATACGTAAAAGAAACATTGAATTAAAATTTGAATTCAAAAATTTGAATGTTACGGAAATTATGA
Source organism: Araneus ventricosus (assembly GCA_013235015.1). NCBI lineage: Eukaryota > Metazoa > Arthropoda > Arachnida > Araneae > Araneidae > Araneus > Araneus ventricosus. Next base: position 465,389 of record BGPR01000005.1, read on the forward strand.
GCATTTGTAGTAAATAATGTTTTACTGCGCATACGTGAAATGTAGTTATATATACTGTCGACAGATCGCGCCATCAAAAGCTACTCTAACTAAAACATGAGAAAGGCGCATTTCGGGTCCGAGCCGTAGGTTTTTAGTGAAAACGTCGGGATAAAATCATAAGACAAGTATTTCGTATTAATATGTAATTTAATTATCAATCTCTTTAATACAATATTTACACAGAGTAATGTAATGGTTACCGAGTAGATAAATCACAACCTACCACAGACCCTTGCTACGTGCGATAAACTTGTCTCCATTTTATCCCGACGTTTTCACAAAGAATCTACGCCGCGGACCCGAACTGCGCCTTTCTGATTTTATTTTACAACCGTTTGTTACCGTAATTTATAACAAAACATGCTCAACTTAATAACATCACCATAGACGTGGGAAAAAGCGTTAAAAAACCAGTTTTTAAAAAGAAATTTTTATTAGCATACTAAAGGGACATTTTTTTATTTTAGTTATTAAGTGCATTTGGGTCATTAATTTATTATTTTTTATTATAAATAATATGGAATCTACAAATAAATTGTTCTCACATACACTTCCAGGTGGCGCCACTCGTTTGGAATCAACATGTAACTAAATTAATCGATTAAAATTAAGTTCTGAAAATGTTAAAATAGTGTATTGTCACCAAGAACAGATAAGCGTATAAAGCTTCAAAGCAAACGCATCAGAAATTGAGTGGAAAAAGATTATAAAACATGAAACAAGTGAAGTTAAATAAAAGTGTGTGATAAAAGATATTCGGGATGTTCTTGGGACAGTCATGACGCGTCAGCGCGAAATTGTGTAAAGGAAAAAAATCAAAGCTATTTTTAAAAATGTTCGTTTCAGAATAATCTCCAAACTTCTAAATATTTTTCAAATTACTCATATTATATTTAAAAATGCATGCTCGATTCTATTTATCGATTTAAATTGTATATGCTACTGCTTTTCTTATTATGGAGAGAACTTCTCCATAATAAGAAAAGACGCATGCAGTAAAATCATATTAATTATTTTGCTCATTTAACAGTTTTGGAAATAAACTATTTTTAAAAAAATATTTCTAAATTAAGGGATTAAAAGAAAGAGAGGGAAGTAATTCTAATTAAAATTAAATTAGAATAGGAAATCTAATTAAAACAAAATCTACTATAGAAACTGTTTTTACATTTTTTTCTAATTTTAGCGTGTAATCAAGAAAAAAAATTGTCTCAAAAGTTTTTTTAAAAAATAATGTTAAAATTCTGAAACTACAAATTAAAAACGTTAATGATGATTTCATTAAAGGCTTATTTTCTATATGCCTAGAATTTTAAATATAAATATGATGTATCTAAATATTCGAATACAGTAACAAGATATTGAATAAAATATAATGTCAGTAAGTATTTTCACAGGTATAGATAATTACGAAATTTATTTTGCATACTTTTACAAAATACTCTTCATGAAAGTTTGTTAAAAGGCGTTATAATAATATTGAAATAAAGTAGTATGTGCCTTTATAATTCGAATGTAAATCATTATTTATTATAATTTAAATCAGGTTTAGTATTTTAATTTTAAATACTTTCAAACTTATTTAACAGTGATTAATTTCGTTACACTAGGTAAAAACTGAAGAACTCATGAGTTATTGAAGGAAATAACCTACGTGCACAAAATGGTAGCGTGAATAATAAATATTAGCACACTATGTTTATCCCTGAGTAAAAATGTGCCGTCTTTACTCATCCTTGCACATAGTTTGAAAAATTGAGTATCTGAGTTTGAGTTTTTGACCTGAAATCTGATGAAAAATGTAAAACATTTTCTATAAAACTTACTGTTCGCCGCTACAACATCTTATGATTGAAACTTCAGTCTAGACAATGATTTTATTATCTTCAAAAGTCTCGAGGACCATACATCTTTTAAACTTTGTTGCTTCCAACTAGACAGCTATATACAATAAAACGGACTCAGTTTTTTTTAAAGAAACACTCATATAATCTTTTATATAGCACTTATGAATTACACGAAAAGTATATCCAATTAATTTAGTTATAAAACTTGGAAAGTAAAGCAATATACTTTGAAACAACCAACACATGTTGATAATTTAAAGAATGATTTACAACTAATATAAAGTTGTTTGCATTTACTGTCTTTATGGTATATATGCTTTCAGTTTGCTTTTATATACATTCCATAAAAGAAATGATAAACAAATGTTTATTTCAGATAACATTCATCAAAAACTTATTGATAGATGAAAGTAATGATAAGAATCCGAAGATTGTGTTCGTTAAACAAATGATTATATGAGGATATCATTTATGGAAGGTATTTAAAACGTGAAAAATGCGCATATCATTTAAGAAAAAAGACATACATGAGACACTTCATGGGTAACTGGGCAAATCGCTTGACTCTCATGTCTACATACTCATTGAGAGACATTAGATGCACGAGTAGCTCTCATAGACAGCCACTGACATAGATAAATGACCGTTATCTTAACCAATCTCTGATCGACGTGTTCAGAATTTGTTTGCGTCGCTGACGAAAATGTGTCTCCTCTTCGCATACAATGACATGCTTGATTCGTGTATCGAATTACAGAGTGTTTGATATTTAAATCTATAATTAAATCAGAGTAGCTGTTAATTTTAAAGACAAAAATCACTTCGAGACGCCTAAGTATATCAGGTGTTCTTGTATGGATTGAAGTAATAGTATGTGTGTAAGTGAAGAATTTACTTAGAGATGAAATAAATTCATAGGCACAGCATAAATTATGTGTCCGAATTACAAACACAGATTTTCCAATATCAACTGATCCTTCTTTAGCCATCAATTTTAAAATCATATTTATGAATAAAGAAATGATGGTGATCTATCATTAATTGTTGAAAAGTTAATGATTAACCTAAGTTTTTTCTCTCTCATCAGTATTCACAATGCAGGTAATTATAAAAAACTTTAAGCTGACACACATTGGCAGTTATGTAGCAAATGTCAGTTCTGAGTAAGTAATAGGATGACAGGAAAATTGGATGATGGTTGAAGGATTCAAGATTTTTATTGTTGAAGTAATTGAATAAATTTCGGAATTTCCACTTAAAACATCAGCATTTTAGCTTCCATTCTTGCTTTATGTCCGTATTTTCGTTTTGATTATGCATTTACTACTACACGAAAGTTCCCATTTACGGAAGTGGATAATTGTTGCAGGACTAGCCAATGTGACTTAAAGTTGAGTTAAAAATCAACCAAAAATTGATAAATTATGATCAAAGTTGGAAAGAAATTTCCCCAGCATATTTTTTCTAATAGCCCCACTTTTCATCTTCCTACACATAATCTGTACCAAATATAAAGTCAAATTTACGGGATTGCTAGATCTGTGGCTTATTTGGAAATGAATTGATTGATAAATAAGTTGAAATCAATATTAAAGAACCTTTATTTGAATAATAGTATGTCTGTTATTAATATTATTATAAAGAAAAACTAGTTGCTAAATGAAACTAAACTGTATATTTGATTCTGGGGAAAATGCAGTATGTACCTGTAAATCCAGCAGCATTTACAACATCTGCATTTGCTGAGTTAAGAAGCGGTGGAAAGGATTTCATTCCTCTGCATTATGCACTATTCCCTGAAGAAATGTAAACAGCAACAGCTGTATTCCTTGTAACTTTCATTCGAAATGTATGTGACAGAAGGCTTAAAGCTATAAAGGTAGACTCAGGAACGAAATAAAAGTTCAAGGAAAAAAAAAACACCATGAGGTATTGGTAGTCTTTCTTTATGGTCAGTCGAGTTTATTTTGTCGAGAATACAACCTTAAGGTAGACTTATCCAATTTCGGTCCAATCCTAGACTGGACCGTAAAGCGGTTGGTTTCATTTTGCGGAGTCGTAAACCCCTGACCTCCGCTCACGAAGGCAGAAAGTTTCATTTCATTGTAAAGCTCCACAACATCACTGAAGCCGAATTTATTCTTCGTGAAAGGCGATAGCTTTCAAGAATACAGCATTTACCGGCTACAAAGAAAGGCCTATAAAATGCCTTGACTTTACGAACAGAGTTAATAATTAAAGCATTCATTAATTTGTTCCCAAACTAGGCACGTAAAAACTCATCCATGTCGAATACTCCTCATGGCTGGTAACAGCTGTCGCAGACGACTGACTGCTCTTCACATTGACTGTTATTGCTTTCTTTCTCAAAAATGGTCCAGGTTCCTTTCATATTTTTGAGTTATAAAGAAAATAATCAGTAGAAAAAAAGGAAATACTTAAATGAACGGAGGTTTCAGAAAACGCCTTTCGTGCATTTTTAAGAATCCACTTTTTCTTATCTAAAAAGAAAAATAAAACTCTAGGGAAAAAAAGCAAAGATTTTAAAAATGTTCGACAGGAACTGCTCATTATTGATCACTTTTGTCATTGACACTGGTTTTTGTGTCTTTTTTAAACGCATGTTATATGTGGTTTTGAAAAATAAGTTTTAATTAATTTTTGAAGTGGAATGCATACCAGTTTCTTGACTCAACCACCACCACTTGACTTATGACTTGCACAAAAATTGGCAAGTTAGAAGCAGAGAGTGGTAGAGATCAGGTTTATTGTATTACTGTACTATCTATCAAAAATATCGATAATATAATTTTAAAATTTAATGTCCCGCAATAGAGCTAAAAGATTCTATGTAGTCGTTATGATTATATATTATTTTCATATAACGAATCATCGAAATATGAAAAATTCTACCGTTAAATTGTATATTCTTCTATAGATATTAAGTGAATGTTTCCAGTTCAAATGAAATCGCAAGCATTGTACATTTATTACTTTTAATAGAAACGATGATGAGTTTTCAGCAGAAAAAATTTACATTCCGCTCCGTTGGTATAACAAAGCTCTGACTGACATTTTCACTAAAAATGAGATTATGAGTTTATGCTAATTTAGATCTACACGTTGAACTGTCTCCACCTGCATTCTAGTGGTAAATAAACGAACTACTAATATGACTAGGTTTTATCATTGCAAACGATATAAAGTTTGACAAGGTTTTATCTGCCTTTATTATGACCACTGATCAGCTGCATCATTATTCAAGCAGTCTGTGGTTGCTTGCTTGGGCGCTAAAGGAAATTTGTGTTCATTATAGAAGTTTTGTGTACAGTTTTAGAATAAAATAAACTTAAATTCTTTATCATAGCAACATGGAAAATAATTTGTGCGAGCTAGAAAGTTTGCCTGATTTATTCAGCGACACAGGCAATTTTCCTGTAAGTACTTACTTTTTTTGTAAAGAGAGAGAAAATACATGTCTGCAAGTCTTTCTACTTAGAAACATTATCTATACCGCAAACGCTAGTGTACACTGCACTCTCAAGAAAAAATATGGAAACCAACACACCAGGTTTGCTGAGACACCTATGAGGGACTCGAAAAAACATATCAAACAGAAAAAGACCCCAGAAAACTGCAGTCTGAGTGTGTTCCAAATAACTCTTAAGGTTCAAAAAGTTACAAAAAACTAAGTGATAAAAAAGAAAGATATCAAAACAGCATTGCTCTTCATATCTATACAGGATATGGAATATTATAAAGCTACATTGCATTTTTAATAAGCCTATTATTGGTGCCATTCTATTTATCATGATACAAAATGTTTTCTATTTTTTCCATTACATTTTAAATTGAGTTAGAACTTTTTACCGCACCATTGTAATCTATATAATAAAAAAGTTACTTCGACAAAGTCCTATGTGCAGTTACAACTATGTTTCTTTCCCGAAAGCTATTCCTGTTTTTAACAAGGTTTTAACTGCATTCTGCTATGTTCAAAAACAAAGGAAAAAATATAATTTTGTACAAATAAATTATGGAACCTCTAAATAAAAGCCGTTTAATGTAGTATTAAAAAATTAATTAAATGAGATCCTAAACAAAAAATTTGTAATCGGTGGAAACTTAAACTCGTTTTTCTCAAAACTAACTTGGATGCAGTTAGACCTTGTCAAACCATAGAACTGATTTTCTAACATCTGTTTTTGAAGTTGCATTAACACACACAAACATTTTAGATGTCTTACTTCTTAGCAAGATGCATAACGATCAATTAAGCGCCTTTCTTAAATTTAAAATAAAATGGAAATCTTGATTATCAATAAATTGTTAGTTAAAAAGTTTTATTAAAAAATACAATATTTGATCTAGTCGATTGAATAGGTGTCCAGACTTAGTTATTAAAAAACAAAGAAATTATCTCATCAGATGATTATAAAAAAATTTCTAAAACAGAGGCAAAAAGAAAATATGAACAAATAACATGGAAAATAAAACGCGACATTAAAAGACTTTATTAGGATAACAATAAAACATTTTTTGTAGATTTTGTAACTATACGAAACACTATACAGAAAAAAACTAAAATTCTGTGTCACTCACAAAAATTGCACTGATTTTTCTTGCTTACAAAATAAAATCATTGCAAACCGAGTAGCAAAATTTAAAGTCAATTAAAAATATGGAATATTGGTGTTATAGTATAATATTTCAAAATATGGAAGACATTTTGAAACACCTGCTATATTAATTAAATGCATCCAGTGAGGACAGCCTTTAAAACAAGATAAAATCTCAGGTTGTTCAGAGCTTGAAATATATTTTAGGGATCCGTAGAAGTAGATGGCTAGAAAAAGGACTTGTGGTGGACTTTTTTTTAAACTATAATTGATATTTATCAAATAAATTAGATATACTAACTTTCAGTTGTCTCATTTTTTGATTATTAATTGAAATACGAAGAAAATTTTAATTATCTATCAAATCCTTTTTTCTTTCACATTTAAATCGCCAATGGCTAATAATCTTCAAAATATTTCCTTTCACTCTTTTAGGAAGTTAAAACACCAAGGTAAGCGTGTTCTCTTTTAACTCAAACAAACGAAATTTAATGTTTTCTTTATGCGCATGTGTTTTAAGTTTATTATTTCATTTTATACCAGAATATATTTACTATTTTTTTACTCCCCAACCATAATTTCCACATACACTATCCGACTGCTTAAAAAAAGGTTTTTTGGATGAACCATTAATGGGCTGGAGACGAGTGAAGGGTTAATAATTTAAATGGCGAATTATAATTAAGAGTTGTAAAGTAGTATAATTCGTGCAAACACTGAAGAATTTTCAAATTTTTAAACCTGCCACTTATCTATGAATTCAGCAACAATACTGAAAAATAATGCAGTTTACATGGCTATCTAGTAATTAAACGAATGCTAGATAAGAAAAGGAAGTCGTGGATAGTTAAATTTATTAAATAATATCTAAAGTAATTTTAAGGACTTGTTGCTGTTTGCAAACACATTCTTACACAGTATTAGTCTCAGTTTAAAGGAACGATAGCTTCAATGGAGATACGCTACATTTATATATTAACATTTTCTCAAAAAATAACGCTTAGTATAGAAATGCTCTTAATTTTGTTCACAATTATTAGTAAAATATATTTTTGAAAGCGTGCTTTTCTCTGTATATTCGTGAACTGAGACCAATACTATGTTTTCAACAAATTTTGACAACAAATATTTGTGATAAATTATTACAAAATATTAGCAAATGCATCAGTAATATATTTTAGAAATTCTGTAGATTTATTGAATCGATACAAATATTGAAGTACGAAAGTTCTCAGAGATTAACTTTTCTACCTCAATAAAACTTTATAGAGTCATCTAATTTATGCAAATTAATATTGCATCCTTACGATTATTAATTTTGAAACATAAATATTAAATCTAAGTTTTACATTTCGACAGTGTAGATAAATTAAATCTGTTAAGACACACTAGAAAATCTTAACAGATTTAATTTAGCTGATGAACACATGGTATTTAAGTATGAAAAACTGATTTCAGTAGACCTTGATATTTATAATAATTAATTATAAAATAAGGACTAAAATATGGAAAGTAATTAAAATTAAATTAATTTCTTTTTGTACACTCTTGAAACAGTGTTTTTAGAAACTGTTTTTATTAAGATATCAATCTCATCCCATTTCCGAACATTTCATAATAGAAGGAATTTAGTAACAGGACCCGACTTTTTCTAGTTGGGAAACAAATGTTTAGTTCGGTTGTTAGCAATTCAGTTAGAAGGTGGAAGTATTAAGTGAAATTCACTTGTATGTTTTTTGGTTCTACGCAAACTCATCCAAACTGCAAACCGGAGATTTATACCTCTGGAGTCAGCGGTGTGTCGTAGTGTAAAGTAAAGTAAAAAAGTACGTTTTGTGGCGATTCCTTGATCTTTTTGAAAAAGTAACAAGTTACCTTAGAAGCTAGCAGTGAGAAAGTGCAGAAGAGGGAGATTTTGCCAACACGTCTTTTTTTGCACATACTAGCCGACAGTGAAAACCAGAAATCTGTTAGCTAGTAAGAGTGGACCAGTGTGAAAAAAACTGCTTAACACTATCTCCCCCCACCTGACATAACCTCACCTTAATTAATAATATTTTGTCCTGTGTCCTCATGACTATCGGAGAACAAAAGTGTAATTAGTGATCATATATCATAATTATCTGCGTAATTTTTAGCAGTTACATTCGTATACCTGATGCTTAATACATTTGTTAAGCAAAGTTTAAGGCACAGATAAAGTTTGCTCGTTTGAATTCGCAATGGCAGTTCATCTGCTTTTTCATTTGAATAAAGGAAGAACTATGGAAATTATTTTTGAAACATTTGATCTTGAATTATACAGGAAATCGAATTCTTTGTCTTATCCGTCTTTTAACGTAAGTTGCTATTGTTTTAACTTTGATTGTTATTCATGCAGTGTTAGCTTTAATTTACTTTCAGGGGGGAGAACTTCTGGTAACATGAATTACCGTGAAAATGGAGAAATCTTTGAAGAGAAAGTCAGAATTTTAGTTATATTAACGTCCCGTTCTGAAGCAACACTAGGGATATTATGAAACGGACCTCGTAGTTTTGAGCCGCGATCCGATGACGAGGACGACACCCGAGCTGGCTTTGAGCCGCGTTCAAATGACGAGACAACAACTGAACTAGCACTGCCTCTCCAAATTTCCACGCTATACCAGTGGGAAGGCGTTTAACACGACGTCAGAATTAGCATGCACTGGTCCCTCATACACAGCAGATCTTCCGTGGAATCGGGTTGCAAACGTGGAACTCGCCAGCTCCGAAGCCTTACCGCTAGGCTATCGCGGCCCCGAGACAGTCAAAAGAGATAGAAACGAACAAATGGACAAACACTTCAGGGATGCGCAGAAGTGATGGGACGAAGCAAGAACGATAAAAAATTGAGATTTAGAACCGACATACATCATGAGGAACGTCTCCAAAAGAAATACGATGCTTTAGAGGAAGGTGCTGTACCTTGGTTAGGGTTGTACCTCGGACAATTGTCGTTATATCAAAACGAGAGTGTAGAGAAATTTCGTTTCCCCTCCCAAAATGTTTAGTTTAGAGAGGCAACACTGTCACCTTGCACTCGTTATCTCGGGTTACAAGTTTTCAACTGAAATGAAAAACCATTTTTTCGGATGCCGGCTCAAGCTTCTGGAGGTATTGAATTTTCCTCCTGTTTTCAAGAAGAATATGTTTTTATTTTTCACTTGTACCCCTTTTAGCTCCACAACTGACACACACATTGAAAGGAATTTTTATCAATAAAAACATAAATAATTACCTAAGAGTAAATTAAATAATATAAGAGGAGGTGCTGCTTTCCGGCCAAGTGCATTGTACTGTACCTTTTCCATCTGTAAAAAGCATAGATCAGTATTGTATAAACACCAAAAAGTGGGTTTTAGATAGATTTTTATCGTATATAAGCACACAAAACATTATGTGGGATGGTTAAGGGCCTGCCATATGAAGAAGTCGTAGTGAAATTCTTAACACACAAAGAAAATGTATTAGCGTAGCCAGATTTTGAACATGCTTTCTATATAAAAATCATAGATATTGTCATGATTTTGCCAACACCGTTAATTTATTGCCGAGACTAATATAAATTTCCAGTTTCATTTTATAACTATAACATTTATTAGTTTATTTTTTTCGTTGCTCGGAGAATTGATTTTTAAAATTTTTATAAAGAATTTGTTTTCTTGCTCTATTAAATCTACTAATAAGAGAATTTGTATGTCTGTGTTTCTCTGCGTGTCTTGGCCCTCCACAGGGCAGACCGCTGGATCTAGAGCTGCAAAATTTGGCACAAATATACCTTGGAGGGTGTGAATGTGCACCGTGGAGCAAATTTTTCGAAAATTTACTTAGAATTTTATTTAATTAAAAATTGAGCAAAATTTTTGAGTTTGTTGCTGATAGCCTTCAAAACTATTATAGCACAGAATAAATTTTTACAACACCTCAAAATTTAGAAATTATCTTTTCAATGTTGTCAATGAAATTGATGTCCGATTATTTTTTTTCTAATTTTAGCACTTTTTTTAAATATTTTTATGCATAATTTATAACAATACTTTAGGTTGCTGCAATCAATTCAAACCGTCTTCATTCTTTTTATAAATATTTAATTGCGTGTTTCTCTTCAATTGTTGAAAGATAAGGAATGAAGATTTTGCTTATTTTTTCATATTATTAGGTAATAGCGTAATGAATTTTACTTCATTTTTTATGCATAAATATTTTTAGAAAACTGTAAATATAATATCTTAGATATTAAGTAATTCGGGAGGTAAAAAATTACTAAGGGAACCATGAATACTAAATTATGCATAACGGATTCAACTGAATGAAACAGAACGGTATTCTCTACAATCAAGATTGTCTCCGAAGGCGGCTACTAGTTACACTGTGATTTTTCTTTTTCAACTTTCTTTTTTTAAGACTAGTATTTTTTTCCTAGTCCGAATAATTTTAAATTCATTAATATATAACTTGCTTTTGCGCAAACAAATGTTTCTAACTAGTTATCTACATATTTTAAAGGAAACCAGCATCCTTTTTGAGTTGTGATATAGTTCATCTGTCATATCTACCTAAATATTGTACAAGGATTTTTGAAAAGTTTCATTTTGTATCAAATTCACACGTGACAATATCACATTTTGTTGCCCCGGCCAAGGTACACCATAGGGTTGTACCTTGGCCAAAAATGAAAGGTTTTTTAAAATTTTAGATTTCTACGCGATAAGTTGGAGGAAATACTAATGGGAATTTAAACGCTGATTTCCTGATGTTTCTAAATCACCAAAACTTTCGGTTTTAGATTTTATTTGACCACTTTTTTTTTGAAATTAAAGAAGGTGGCCAGTGGCCGAGGTACAGCACCTTCCCCTACGTAGCTTTCTTATTCTTCGTATGTAGATTAGCACTGTTCACGTAGTTAACAGTGAGTTATACTTTGGGAATTTTCCACTGTAAAAGAATTCTAAATTGTCCTTAAATTTAATGCACTAAGCATATTTGAAATGCAAAAATTTTTCTTTCCCTTTTAAAGATTTCTTTAAACTTTCTACTTTTTCTCTCTGTTGCTCAACTACAATAAGATTATTCAGGTTTTCACATTCTATAAAACAAATATAATTAAATAATTCATAAAACAAAATGCAAGTGTGCTGCAAACTTAAGTGCTTGCATAGATTATCCACCTAATAAAAATATCTTAATTGTGATTATTTCTCGAGGAACAGGGGGTTGAAGTCACCTGGCGGTAAAGACCGATCTTTTAGACCGGAGTGTTCCACGTATTAAATAAGATTCTACCAATGATCCATTGTGTATGTGGGCCTGAGTCTGGAATTAAGTCAAGAGCCACTCGTCCATATTTTCTACATCTTTAGTCTGACGCCTAACTTATTGTGTTATCTAAGATCAGATAATTGGGGTTTTCGGAATCTGAAAAGCAAATAAAATTAAATCATTGACAAAATGAAATATAAGTGCTTCGCAAACTTCAGGACCTGCATAGCCTATTAAACTTCTAAACATTATCTTAAGGGAAGTCAGTTCCCCTATACCGCCAATGTTAAATTGACCATTTTCTATGTACCTTTTTTCCCAATCTATTATAGATACAAGTTTGAAATTTTTTCTACAATTTAAGTAGACATTTATCTCTATACTGAGCTTAAAGTCTTACATAAATATAGCTTGGCTTTTAAAAACAAATTTTAACTGAATGCCACTATGAATTTTTTTAAAAATGCCGTTTTCTAACACGAGATCAGCACTATTAAGAAACGTTTTTGAAATATCAGAAAACATTTCACATCAGTATATACATTTACATGAATAGAATAGGTGGTAAAAATTTCAAGAGCGTATATAAAAAATATTTTAAGAAAAAGGTACATGCAGTTTCAAAAATACCATTCTGAGATAATTCAAGTGAAAGGTAAAAATGCTGTGCTACATTAATCTGTTTACGTTTTTTTGAAGTTTATTTTAACTTAATTCTAATATGAACACGAGCAAAAGACTTATATCGTTGGAAAGGTCTTGAAATGGCGATTTCAAATATATAAAAATTTAAAAAAATCGAATATTTGAAAGTATATCGGGTACTGACTTCCCTTAATTGAGTTTATTTCTCGAGAAAACATGTGATCTGTATCACCAAGTGGTAAGTCCTGTCATCTGGATCGGAGTATTCCATTTCCTAAATATGATAATATGATTATGTGGATCTGGATCTGACGTCGATAATAAACGTCCTCGCGCTGTTATGGAAAAAAAGGGAGTTCCGGTTCAGACGTCGTACTCGCCATCTCACCATCATTCAAAATTACGAGGTCTATCTCAAAATAGCCCTCGTGTTGCTTAGAAACGGTAGCTAATATAACTAAATTATACTAAACTACCTCCACAAAGTAGTGAATAAAAACCTAGATAATCGAAAATTTTTACCGACATAGAAGGTGGAATTCACATAATTTTCTTTTCGGCAATGACCTTTAGATACCCATAGTTCAAAGTAAAATTAACAGGAATTGCAGGAAATATGCAACAATCAGTTGGTATAAGGTAAATATCTACAAAAGAATTTCTATTTTTAACGTTTGTTTAATCTGATCGATTCAGTAAAAACGGCGGTTTTATTGTGACATCTCTCTTTTGCTGGAAACCAAAGCATGCCAAACAAGTTTTAAAGCTCGATAGTATCGAATTATTGATCTTTTTTATTCTTAACGCCAAAAGCGAAACAAGAAATAAAGACCTAAGATGACGTACGTATTATCTCTTGGGCACGTAAATTGGAAATGTTAGCATCTCAGAGGAAGGTAAGATGGAACTCTAGATAAAAAAATTACAAACTGCAACATCATTTTTAGATGAATGAATACAATTTATTTTCAGATTTTCCGAGCTAAAAACGATATTATTCATTGAAGCGAAAATACCAAGTTTGAATTGTTGTAACTAATCGAATTTCTTTGTATTTTACAATTTTTTTTATTATTTTTTCTTGTTTCACGGACAAATCTGCGAAACTTTAGAAATTGTGTTTCTGTCGTAGAAAATAACAAAAAATGTATTTTAAAAAGTTTTTTTTCTGAACAAACTTCCTGGTTAATGTATTTTTACCACAAGAGTAGAAAACATTTTTATTGAAAAATCTTTTCTTTTACAGAGCTTTAAAATTATAGTGAAAACTATTGGTAATTTCTTAAGCAATCGCTGAATTATATTGAAAATAATGGAACAATATACTGAATCAAAAGCGTGTTTTGGATCAATTTCTATTGATTATAGTTTGACCGCAAGTGAAGAAAACTTCTTTACTGAAAATCAAATATCTTACTCAGTTTTAAAATTTTAATTATTATCCTTAATTTTAGTTTATGCAACTGAATTACATTTAGTTAAGTAATTTTTTAAAAATTATAACACAATAGAAATAAAATGTTTCTTTGGTCAAGAAAGATGGTTGCAAATGCTCTAAAGCATTAATGATGAAAAGGCAAATTTTCAGCAACAGTGTTTGGTCAGCAAGACGTCAAATAAATCACTAATGCACACGTTTTGAATACTGTGAACAATGGCTCGTTTGGCCGACTTTTCAACAAATGAGCGAATCATTAGCAAGATGGAAATGACTATCGAGATCGATGATTTGCATATCGACCGTAACTCCTGTCGTTTCAAAACATTTCAGAGCAAATTTTCTCTGTGATCATTTTTGCGTCTTCGCAATTCATGACTGACAAATTGTAGAGAAATGATTGCAATTATAGGATTATAATCAAATATTTTACATTGTTTCTAGATATTGTTGGCTAAAATAAAGTCTTTATTTTAAGACTTTCCCGAGCGAATTCCTGTATAATCACTTCTTCTCTAATAGATCACAATTTCTGCCTGATAAATAAGAAAAAAATTAGAATAACCTTAAGATTTTATTAAAGTCGTTTTATGTATTTTATGTCTTTTCTATGTATTGTAGATCGAAATGATATCGTTACTTCGAGACTTTGTCAAGCAAATTTTCTGGAGTTTTTTTTACATTTTTTTCAAATTTCTTTATTTATATTTTATGATTTATAGATTTCAGTTTTAGTGACGCATTCCTTTGCACACTATTCACTTCTTTCTCATTTGGCTCGACAATGAATCATTAACTAATCAGTCAAGTCAACTATCCTGAGTCCTATCATCGGCAAATACTATGATGGTTTATGTAAGACTGAACGCCCCGAACACAAAAAGCTTAAATGTCTAATTGCGTTGTAATGTAAACATTTTCTTTTGTGCTTTTTTTCCTTTATATTTTTTCTCTCTTTTTCTCACTTGAATGTTTTGCTTTGTAAATGGAATTCTTTTTTCTCATCTTACAGTTTTTTCATTGCATGTAGTTATTACATGTGTCCAGTTATTTCATGTGCAATAGTGTAATTTTGTGTATTGCTACCAAAAACAATTGTAATGTAACACAAAATAGCAATCAATCCTAATGGACTAGCCCCTGATAACATTTGTAATTTCTAATAATAATAATTTGTCTAATAATTAGGCAGCAGTGAGAGGATTTGGTAAGGTCTATGAGAGTCACCCCCTCGGGTGTTGTGATTTTTCTTCCACTTCATGTCCGTGACACTGCTTAAAAAACCTTAAGGTTATAGTTCTAGGGGCATTTTATGTTATGTATGATCACTTCAATGTAGTGCATTATAATCGATCAGAATTGCTAACTGATAAATAGAAGAAAAATGAGTGCGATCAAAGGATTATAATAAGGTATTTGACGTTGTTTCCCGACATTGTTAACTGCAATATTTTCATTTTAAAGTGTATCCGAGCTTTTTTTCCTTAAAATAATTTTCATACAGGTCACTTTTATGTAGTACTCACTTAAAATGGATACCAATTTCTGACTGAAAAACAGGATATTGTCACATACGCAACCGCCATAATCTAACCAAGAATTTGACAGTGTTTCCATACTATTGTTCATTAAAATGATGTTCATATTATAAAAAAGTGATTTACTACCAATTTCTTCCCATTCAAAGTAAATACTCTTTGATGCAATCAGGGAATTTGTAATAGCCCACAGAGTTCAGTTGCAAAAGTCATCGATGACACTGGACATATCTTAATGACTTGTAATTTGAAACATTTAGACTCATTGGATTCTATGTAAATAAATAACGTTTTAATTTTGTAATTTTTCGGATTAGTCAAATTTGAGACATTAATATGTATGATTATTCAAAAACTCGGCTAAGATTTCAGAAATGAAAAGTAGGGTTAAAATGATAATTTTTTAGTTTTTGAAATTATAATGTGTTAAGGACTTCCTTTTTGCTGCGATAAATAAACAAATAAATCTCATCGCAGTCGCGTGTGAATCAAAGAAAAATTTAAAGCTGCAAAATCTGCTCAATTTCCTTGTAGCAAAACAGACACACAAATAAAGCAGAGCAAAGTTAAGTTTTAAAAAATTTATTAAAATCAGTTTTTAAAATTCTCTTTATTAATGTATTAAAAGGTAGAATTTTAAAAAAATTTAAATACTTTTTCTTTTTTTAATTTACTTTTTACTTTTTTTACTTTATGGGACATTGAAATCAATATTTCTCATATTAAATTCACTACCAGGTGACACTACTCCTTTGGATTCGAAACTTAATGAAATTAATCGATTAACAGATAATTAAGTTCTCAAAATACTGTAATACTGTATTGTCATCAACAATATGCAAGCGTTCGAAATTTAAAAACTATACCACAGCAGGAAGTGACCGAAAAAATCGTTATGAAATTCCATCTTTAAAAACGCGAAACAATTCAAGTTAAATAAAATTGTGTAATTTCAGCCAACATAGCTTCTTTGAGTTGTATCATTTTCGAATCTATTCCGTAAAGAACAGCATTTGTTTAACTAGATAAAGGAGGTGCTGTAATCCTTTATTTCTACCTTTTAAAAAGATAGTCGAATTGTAATGTATTATTTGTGTAATGTAATTATAATAAAATAATAATTCATCGAACATAAAATGCGGGTATTTATATGGTATGGAAATAAATATAATATGCTTTTAAACTATGAATATTTCATTCATATTTGTTAACGACTACATAAATATGGATTTGTTAGGATTCAAAGTGAGCTTCACTATTCTTGCTTTACTAAAGAAGAAATTCCACATTAAGAAAAGGAATAAAGTTAAAAGAAGTCAAAGATAAGGGAATGATAGCATTCTTTATTTAATAGATTATTATTTATATAATAAATAAATAATGTATTTATTATTTTTATATAATAAATATATAATGTAACGAAAGGAACAAGAAAACCACTGAAGAATACTTTTTAGCAAGGACTTTCTCTGTTAAAGATTTAATTTTTATCTGCAGTAGTGAAATTTAAAAAGCAGGCTTAATATTTATGTTTCAAAAATAGTTATCGTGAGGATGGAATTAAAATTGCATAAATTATTCTAATCTTGGTAAGGATAAGGATTAATTCATAAAACAAAATGCCAGAACTTCGATCTATAAAAATATAGCTTATATACCATACCTGGGGGCACTGTGAGTACATGGGTGAGAAACCGCCGAATAAGTTAGCAGGTTCTCGCTCCTGGAGGTGGGTACAGCAGTGGGAGAGGAAGGGGCATGAGTAACTCCTCTAGTGATAGAATGTACCTCCTTCGTGAGGGGTCGGCCCGTGGCCGGTGTTGGCTACCGGGACTCTGGCCTCAGTACTCGAGCTATTGCAGCGGCTGTCATTCCTTTTTACCCGGATGCTACGTCAAGGTGGATTGACTCAGTTTTCTGATATCATATCCATGTTATGCCTCTAGTTTATGCTTTTATGACAGAAAATCAGGTTATTTACCGACGAATCATATTCAGTCAAGTCTTTCTGATTATTACTAGCATTCAGTGTCCTGATTGTTAGTCTGAATATTAGCGATTCTTTTTCTCAATTAATTACTCAGAAATTTGTATAGAAAATTGTCGTTTTTACATTAATGTAAGCGCAATTTTTCTTCCGTATGACCCGTTGAAAGAGAGGCGTTATTCTAATATATTGAAGCGCTAAAAAGATGACTTTTTAAAAAATAACTAGTTGTACAATATCGTATCTGCAGAAATGATTATTCTTTAAATACCTAAAAAGATATATTATTAAATTTCTTGCTATTATAATAATAGTACATGTTTTGAACCTAGTTGCTGCTAAGACAGATGCATCGGCACACTCAGCAAAAAAGCAATGACTAATAATAAGGAATGCAGCAGAGTTATTCTCAAAAAGAATTTTTAACATTTTTTCATTACATATAGCCAAGAAGTAACTTAAATAATTACATAATATAGGTGGGGCATTAGGAGTAAAGATGTGATGATTATCCATTTGATGCTGCACGAGATAACCATTCGACCGTAACTGTGTTAATTCTAGAGCGAAAAAATCGGACCTGTCTCCCTTCGATTTTCTCATATACTTCGAAAGAGAAACGAACAAGCTAAAATAATCTTCATATATATGAAGATGTTTTGTTTATTGTCAAGGCATAGTGATGATGTCAGAAGATAAAATATATAGCACCAAATTCCATCGTTACAGCGCGTTGCGTGTTTGAGTTATTTATTTATTTAAAAGAAACGCACACCACAGAAAGAACTCCAGTTACAGAGTGCAGAAAAATGAGCACCAAACGCACGTAAATACTAAAGATATTAAAAACATATTGGAAAATCAAAAGCTGTATACAGTCTTCATAAAAACATTAAAAACAGGGGGAGAATATAAAAGTCATAATCACTAAACCATAATTATAAAACCATAGAGACATTAAAATGCACTTTTATCATGTTCTTATACACACGCATAGACGTGCAAAATGGATGCCATCAAAGTTTATACCCACACACACACGTAGGTTAAATAATTTTTTCATCGCTAAGGAGTAAGCATTTAGATCTTAAAATTTATGCACGATAAATAGAGATCATATCTTTTCCTTTAACAACTCATTATTTAAAAAAACTTTCAAGGAATATTATTTCATTTTCATAGCATATCTGTCAAGTCCATGACTCAAGGACTCATGATAAAGCGGGGATGTGGCATCTTAAGTGGAAGTTCTTGTAGAAGTGTGGTCAAAACAGCTTTGGAGCATGCAGGAAGCATCTGAGGTAGAAATCTGACATATCTCCAATTTATGGGGGTATGTTGATTTGCTGGAGGACTTTCAGAGGAAATTTGCTCGCTTTTGTATTTCTCTTTGAGAAAAGTTAGAAAAAGCTTCTGTAGCTAGCCGGAATGATGCGAATAATTCGTACACACATCAGTCTACCAGTTTGTTTAAAATCTTCTGTATAGGCTGATTATAAGCACAGACAGAAGACAGACAGAGCCTATAACACTTTTCTTGTTCCTTAGTCATGTTTTTTTTAACCCACTAAGTTACTGGCGGGGAAGAAACATGAAATAATGTGAATGAAAATGAACTTGGGTTCAAAAAATGAGGCTTTCGTCAAAACTGCTGTTAAGAAAAATGGAGAAATGATGATGACCTAATTCCATTGGGTCTAACACGTCTAGCCTAGACTTAACTTATTCCTATGATTGCTTTTTCTTCCTAAAAGATTTTTTTTTGAAAATATGTCCTAGCCTAGCAGTTCCCAGCCTATGGGCCGCGGAACTCTAGTCAAGAGTCGAAGGCAGGAGAGCTTCAAGAGTCTTCAATCGTTTTTTGCTCTATAGAAAAATATATATATATATATATATATATATATATATATATATATATTTGGCGTTTTATAAAGGAATTAAACGCCAACGTCTGGGACGCGTCATCATTTTGATTTGATGACGCGTCCCGGACGTTAGCGTTTTGTTCCTTTTTATTGTTTTGGTTTTTCTTTTACAACGTGTTTTTAATGTTTTCTTTTATTAATATTTCTCACTTTTCGGTTGTACTGCTGCATTGGCACATTCACCTCATTTGTGAAGTTTTTCCTCATATTTAAATCATTTATAGAATTTATTTTTCCTCACATTTAAATCTTTTTCAGATTCTATGTTTATCATATTTTGTCCATTTCCTAAATTTTTCCTAAAGTTTACTTCTTTTGAAATTGGACTTCTTCAATGTAAGCATTTTCTTAACTGTTATTGCATTTGTTTCTGGTTTTGTTTATGTTTGTATATATATATATGTATATTGTTCTTGTATGTTCATATATAACAAGTTATGTTTCGTTTTATATTATATATATATACCAAAATATAACTTGCTATATATGAAAACACAAAACAAAGTAAAAAAGACATATCAAAATGCGATTCGAAAACTAAAAATTTATTAATTAAACAAAATAACCAAATCTAAAATAAAAATTGAAAATACTATACATACTAAGAGCAAAAGGTAAGTTTAAACATTTAAATTTTAACATGTAAATGAACTCTGTTGCTATCAAAACTATTGAAAAAAGATAATCCAAATATATGGAGTTTTCAACAATTAAATTAGTAGCTTGATTGTGGATAAGCTTAGCCAGGTTAAATCAATTTTGCTGTACAAACCATCCCTATTACTAAAGTTGTTGAAAAACAGAAAGGGTAATTTAACCTAAAATGAAAGAATTTAGAATGAAAAATCATACTCGTCATATGAAATGCGTCATCATATATATATATATATATATATATATATATATATGTATGTATGTATGTTCATATATAACAAGTTATATTTTGGTTTATATATATATATAAAAGAAAAATATTTTTAGAAAGACTAAAAATTTAAATATTACACAAATACAAGAAAAATTATACTAAAAGGAGAAGGATGTTTCCGCATTCGCGCAAAAGCCGAGTAAAAAAAGCATTATATCAAAACATACAAAAAAATCAAAAACATACAAGAAACAAACAACAAAGAAGGAAGACAAAAATTGTTCATTGTATTTGTCTTTTATTCCAGAATTTTTCCATTTTCAATTGTATATGCTTTTTGAGGAGATAACGACGAATTTTTACGTTTTTCCGTATGTCGTTTGCATAAAAAAGCACTTATTAATATCATAAGCGGGCTTCTCTTCCTCACGAGCGTCTTCCCATGATATTTTTCAAATTCTTAAATTTTTGTTTTACTTTTTTTGTTCTTTGTTTCTTGTATGTTTTGGATTTTTTTCTTGTATTTTTTGATATATATATGTGTTTGTATTTTTTTACTTGTATATTTAGTTAGTGGGCCTCAAAATATTTTTACACAACAGGTGGTCCGCACATCCAAACAGTTTGGGAACCGCTGCCCTAGCCCTATTTGTAGAGAGTATCAATTTAATTTTTAATATTAAAAAAAATAATTACATAATAATAACTGCAACGTACTTTGTAATTAATAAAATATATAGAATCTTCATTAGTACGTCAGAAAAGCTAGATATTATTATGAAATTAAACCGAACCTGGCCGATCACTATATTTGTTGCTACAACGGACATGACTGTTTACTTAGTAAAATCCATATCAAAAGAAAAGCACTCTCTTGCGCGAACTGAATTGATGCAGAGATAAATCCATGGAGAATACTAGAAAGGTTAATTAAGCCCAGCCTTGTTTCCCACTTTTCTCTGTGTAATGTTATGAATAATTCATGAGCTCCTTATGAAAGGAATACGCACTACAATCTGCTTGTAAATGCGAAAACACGTACTCATGGGGAAAATGCAAGAAAAAGAAAAAAGAAAACATCAGCCAACAAAAGTTTATGATTAATAATAGTTAAAGCAATAGAAATCGCATTTTTCAAGAAACTCTGATTTACATGAAGCATTCCAGAAGAAGTAATAGAAATATGAATGATGCCGAGTTTGGTTTTAATAAGCGGAATTTTCATTCTCGCGGTTGGTTTCCGTTCAATAATTTAATCTGTTACCAAATGAAAGAGTTTGAATTACGCTAGAGAAGCGCCAACGTAAAACTGCTGTCGTGAATAAAAAAGTGAAATATCTTGGATAAATGAAACATAAACAACCGTCTTATTCAGTAAGAAAGTTGAATGCTAAGTACAGAAAATTCATTTTTAACCTCGTAAGGGCCAAACTTAATTTAAAGATTTAGTAAATTTCTTCTTCACAGATATCAGTAAATTATGTAAATTATGAACACCAAGGTTAAAAGGACTGTGAAATAAAATTAAATTTCGAAAAAATTTATTGTGGGTTTCTTTTTAATCTATATATTTAAAATAATTTTGTAAAAACCTTCCCAGAGTTCTTCAGCCTCAACCACCCTACCGATTTCGCCTGTCCCACGCACCCCTCCATTTTTGAACGAAATTGAAAGAACATTTATCCACTATACATTCTCCATGGGAAATAACCTAGTAGAAGTATGCCAGCCCCAACCACAGGAACGATTTCGATAATTTGTATTTCAAATGAAAGCTTACGACATCTAAATATGTAATTACGGGTCGTCTGCCCTCCAGCACCCTTTTTTGAGAGATATTTCCAATTAAACGGGATATATTAATGTAAATAACGGGGAGTTATTGCAAAATTGTACGGAGTTCCTGAGCCTCAAAAACTGGAGTGATTTTGACAATTTATTACGTCACTTCTTTCAAATAACTAACGAATCAGAATGCTCCACTGTGTGCAGTTCTGTTGAATTTCATTGCAATTTAATTTATATTTAATAGCAGACGATTTTGTTAAAGCATCTCTATAAATATTATTATCTTTGTTTTAGTTAATATTCAATTTAAGATCAATAGCAAACGATTTTGTTTCCTTTCTAAATTTATTTTTATTAAATTGGCAACAAGAAAATTAGTTGTTAAATAGCTTTTATGAAATGCAGCGTTGTTAAATGAGAGAATGAAGCTGTTTTTGGAATAAATATTTTAAGTTTGAGGTGACTTTTTGTTTTCATCTATAATCCCTAGAGTTCCATCAAAATGGCGTGTCAAAAATATTGTAAAATACCTATTGTAGGTGATGGAAACTGTCTATTTAGGGCGATATCATTCTGCATTTATGGATCTGAAGACTTTCAGGCCAAATTTCGTAAAAGCTTTATACAAAACATTACAACTAGACGGGGTTTATTGAAAGATTTTACATTTTTAAAGGAATCTGTTGTCTATAAAGAATATGAAATCTATTATGGTTTTATAACCTGTTCCACTGATCTTCATGCAGTATTTAAAACTGAAAAAAATAGTTCCTCGAAGCAGCGAGGTGGCAGGGGCAGTGCTGAACAAAAGTGGGCGTTGTCCGCGAACCCGCCCGGAGAGTGCCGAGAGAGGCTAGTATTTTCTTAGAAAAATTATCAAAAAATAGGTAGAAAATAATCTTTAAAAAACATTTTTATGGATGTATATTAAAATAATTTTCAAATATAGTAAAATATCAAAAAATAAATATTAATTTCGAATTCGTTGTATGGCATCGAAAGTAAATCAAAGGATAATACAAAAAAATCATAATGACAATACTTTCATTTTAGAATCTGGCTAACCTATGATATATGCCAGTTGAAAATTGCTTAGGAGTTTGAGAATACATATTGACTTGTTAAACAAAGCAAAAAATATATATAGATAAAAAAAATAAGAATGAATGTGTTTGGTTTAGCCACGGAAATGAAATGTAACTGTCCTATAAATAGAACGCTGGACAATAGCGTGCTAAAAATATTTTATCATTGCACGAAATGTTTAATAACAGTAAATCCCAAACCCTTTTTTATTCGTGACGCTAGTTTTCCACGGCCTCCTATGTAAACTCCAACAAGTAGCGATAATTTTTGTATAAGATAGGTATAAATAAATTAAATACCTTTCAACATTCATAAAAATTTATTGTTCAGACTTTAATAAATATAATAATCAGGAGGAAGGATGAGCCTGTTAATCGCAACACATTTTCTCAAATCGTGGGATTACACTGGATACAGCTACCCACATTTCATTTTTCACATTGATTTCCTCGCTATACTTTAATTTTATAATCCATTTTCTCACAAATAAGAAGTTGCAAATGGAATTAAAATTCTTTGAGCTTTAGTACTTAAGAAAATTACGTCCCTGTATGGAAGTTAAATCTCCAAATGGGGCGCCGTGGTGCACAGCTTGGGAACCATTACTGTAGTAAGTAAAGTATATTGTCACTTTATGCCATTAATCCCACTCTGATTTAAAGACTTTTGTGATATGTTTTAAATAATAGCTAATTTATTTCCACGTGATTTTGTTGCAATAATATGCAATTAACAATAGAGTGGTGAATTTTGTCTATAATAGCTTGGGAAACATGAACTTATTTATCGAAACTTTAACCTCATTTAAATATGTTTCAGTTTTAAACGCGTTTTCAAACTTAATCTGAAATTCTCATTAAAAAATCAAAATCTTTGTAATCTCAACAAATATTTTTGCATGGGAAAGATTTACCTATTTTGTAATTCGATCAGATGCGCAATGAAACATTTTAAAGGTAAATAAAGTGTAAATGTTCTTTTATCTACTATAGAAAATATAATTTAAGGTTTTATTTGTAGTAAATGACTCCGACATAGCTTATGGACTTCAATGGGATTATTTTGTGCGAAATTGTTTAAATATTGATCCTGCAGTTCATAATATTGATCCTGGTTATTTAAGTATTGAACGGGCATATTTGAATAAGACGGATACTTAATTTATGCTTAAAACGTTAAATCCCCTATATATTATCAATTTATTTGCCTCACTAGAAGAGTATTATAGCTTTTGAGAACATTTTGTTAAGATTAAGTGGAAATTAAGAAAATAAAAATTAAAAAAATATGTAAATATTGTTTATAGTTCTTTTCATATTAGAATTTCTGAACAATTTTTTATGGTCTGCTTAAATACTTATTACATTACAATTGTTTAGATTTATATTAGAGGTTGAATGGAACAATCAAAATAAATAATGCACTAAGTATGGACTTTCAGTTTGTAAATTAGCCAAAATAAAGAATACAAAAGCTAATTTTTTCACTCTACTTTTCATTGTGTCATTCCATATTAAATTAAAATCTGCAGAGATACATAAAACCTTTTGAAAAGTTTTCCTCAAATATAATTTCTATGGGTGCATTCTTTGTTTCCACCCGTTTTTCTCCAGAATTCGTGTTTCATACCAACCGATTATTTTAAAGGTTTGATCCCTATCAAACGGACAAAAAATGGAGAAGACCACAAGACACAAGAAGATGCGAAGTTCTAAAATCAGTAACTGGTAAAAATTTATAAAATGTGAAGACTGCTAGAAGTTTTCTCACATCACTACCATTTAGGAGACAGACGGCGGTCATCTAATCATGTTGTCGTCTTCAAAAAATGCTGAATAATTCTCCGAATTAGTATCATCCTTTAGGGAGGATCAGATTTCTCTTTCACTGCAGTAGAACAGGAGAGTTCCGATCTACGTTTCATAGGTAATACAGTGATTAAAACTACCTTAATCAGATGCAAATTTCCCAATATGAATAAGATTGTTAAAATCTCATTTATGTTGGTGTAATAACTTTTGCGTTAAACGGTATATTTTAAGCCAAGCAAATATATAAATGGCTTCAGACTTGTATTATTAGCTCTTTAATAAAAATTGTTTATTTATTTCTCAAAATTCAGTATCTAATCTTCTCTATTGTTGTTTACTCTGGCTGTTATGCATAGGTTATTTCGACAACCTATGGATGAGCATCCACCATATGCAAATATTTGACCAATGGTAGTACGTTCTTGATAGCGGGATTCGAACAACGTCTGATCATATAGCAATCAGCAGTGGCGGACTGGCCAGGTTGCCAGCTTGCCCGATGGCAAGTGGGCCCCCTTAACATAAGACAATTCGGGCCCCCAGGATATGTGTCGACTAAAGATCCTAAAGACCATATTAAGAAATTCATTGTCTGAGGAGAACTTGGAATTCCTGTACGTTGCTACGAAAAGGAATTTCTAGATGATTTGGTTATAGAGTACTCATTAACAGATTTGCACAGTCATCTAGTGAACTCAAATGTTTCCTGAGTTGCCATTAATGAAGTGGACCAAATGTAATATATTTCTGTACATTTGAGTTGTTAATTTCTGACAGTTAGTATTATTCTTATTTAAAAAAATTTAAATTGGTAAATAGTTTGCACTTTATTTTCAGTTTGGTTAAAATTTTCTCAATACAACAGTATAGTTCCAAAATTACAGTATGCTATACAACCACCAAAATTATTTAATATTTAATCATAAAATTGCATTTATATTTGCTATTTATTACTTTCAATAATACTTGTATACTGTATTTAGTAATATGTATAATAGAGTTTTAGATTAGGAATAGATTATATTAACTTATTGATTTTAATTTATTATATTTGTAATAAATAATATCAAAAAATATATTTGAGATGGTGACGTAGATGTGATAGGGGCCCCCGTTGTCTCATGGCAACCACTCTTTTCAGACCCAGTCCGCCACTGGCAATCAGAACACAGAAGCGACACAATTTTCAAAATCTACTTATTTCACACACAAAAAAAATCAGAATATATTTCTTGGGATTGATTCCTCCTTGTCTTGATTGTTTTAACTTCTGAGATGTTAGATGTTATTGCAGAAATAACATCATCGTATGACTTTTGGAGATAGTCATTTTCAAATATTAATCGCAATTCTGTTGCATATAGATACATATACTATATAAGCAATCATGCAGAAGAGTATTTCTTGCTTTAAGTCGTTCGTTGTTAAACCACATACAAAATGCTCACATCCTACTAATTGAACGAAAAGATTTTCGAAGTAGAAATAAACAAGTAATGTAGGGTATTAAGAGAAAAAAAATCGGTAACTCATCTTATTCATTTTATAAAATTTTTACCAGTGTCATGCTGTCGTTACGCATTTTTACATTCTGCTATTTAACTCCTTTCACAATTGTAGGGATTGAATTTTGTAATCTATTTTTCACTTATTTTGGCTGCAATAGAGTTCTGAAATTTTGTACAATTGTGTTTTCCCGATGACAATACAATATTTGAGTATTTTCAGAATTTTATTATCAGTTAATAGATTATAACCAAATTTTGATTTCATATGAGAGGCGCCATCTAGTAGTGAACTTGAGAAAGAAATTATTACAAGAATCAATAATATCTTTAAAAAGGAATTATAGAATGCATTTAAGTCTAAAATAAAAAGCATAATTAAATAAAAAAAGTATTTTAAAAAATCATTCTCATTTGTATACTAAAAAGTAGAAATTAATTTTTTTATGAAAAATCTGGAGGTCAAAATAAAATTATAAACACGTGAATCGCATAAAACCATGCTATAAGGAAGTTAAGCCATAATGGATATTATAAAAAGGGAAAAATAAATGATAATATTTATTAAAATCCCTGTTTACTTAATGTATTTATATCAACGTCTGTGGTTTTACTATTTTGTTTTGTCCACCAGATATTATATTAAAAAAATAATTTTCTATCTTTAAGTACTCTAAAATAAGCGTGTTTTAATTGTATTTATTTACATACCGAATATTTATATCTTAGCCATTTCTGAAAAGAATATCACATGCCATCTGAAAGATCTCCGTTACACTTTTGTGTACTAAAAATAACTGTACAAATATATTTATCTTCAATGATTTAGTAATATAAATTTTAACACTGTAATTGTAGTTATCTTGAGTTACATTTATGCTTTGGAAGGAGAACTAGCAAAATATATTACGCTTGAATGGAAAATTAGTTTAAAAGTCCAAATGTCAAAATGGCGCAAGCTAAGAAGCATATTATAAAAGGAAAGCATTTAAATCTGAAAGCTTTTAGTCCAAAAATGGATTTAAATACCATTTAAGCAGAAGTTTCAATTAAAGTGCTTTGCGGAAGGGTTTTCAATCTTATTCAATATGCTATTTTTGTTTTGAACTTGAAACGATTTTAATAACTTTAACTTGATTTCTTTGATGCTGATAGTTTTCCTTAAGGAGAAATAAAATGGAAGTGGTGAACCTAGAGACTTACTTGTGATTTGCTAAACTTATTTTTTTCTCGTATTTGAATAAGCCTGATTCTCTTCTCATGTAAATTCTCTTTTATGAAGACGTAAGACTAGCAGCGTAATAATTCTTCTAAGTTCAGTTCTTGATGAATGTAAACCACTTGTCAATTGTAATAAAACGTTTTGGGATGGGACAATATTCTATTGAATTCATAGATCATTGAATTACATGAGACAGAAAAGAATATCAAAATGTTAACATACATGATAAAAATTTTAAACAAGAATATAAACTAGATTAATTGTATCATTGCAATTGGCAGTAAAAAGAGTAATTTCATTGAAAATTAATGTTCAGTATTACTTAAATGCATTTCTATTTATCTGGGATATAGCTTCTCTAAAAATGCTGTTTAAAATGAAATCGTGGAATTGAATTCTACATTTCACGTTGAAAATATACTGCTTTGTTTCTTTCGAAAACTGGAACTTTTAAGAAATTTTTGAATTTTCCTGTACTTTCATGTTTTCATTTGTCAAATCGTGTTAAACTGAAATTCAAATACAGTATATACTGAAGTTATTCCCAGTGTTTTCAAACGTATTCAATCAAAGTCTTTCAGTTTCTATGCCGCTTATAAGTTAAGTCTATAGTACATTTATTCTAGTTCGATTATCTAAGATAACTGATGAGTAATGATAAAGGAATTGAACTGGCATCTTTTTCAAGTAACTTATCTAGACAGACGGCGATTTCCGTATTTATAGAAAGAATAGACAGCTCTCCTTTTAATAACTAAAAACGACAATTTTTAAAGATTTCTTTGCTGAAACTGTTGTTAATACATTTTTTTTAAATTTTGCATTTTCTTAACATTTATTTCTTGCTCATCACTTTTTCTTCATTTTACAATATTTTTTTATGTTCAAGAAAATACAATATATATATATATCAGATATAAAACAACAGGAAACAAAATTGTTTGGAAAATGCAAAAATTAAATTACTACATTGAATCAATCTAAGCTTTTATTTGATGAACTAATTTTTATTGGTATTCCGGAGAATTTTGTACATCGTTATCTCACGTTTTAATTTTTGTAATCTTTATGCTCCCAGCATAGCCTTTTTCGTCTTTTTCTGCCATTTCTTCCTTCGATTTGCAATTTCTGGCTTCACTGCAACTTTGACTGCAGCTCTCGCCTTCTACTGTTTTATCACGTATGCCATTCATTGGCTCTTTCTCGGATGTCAGCGATGCTAAGTTTTAATAATAGCCATGTGCATCTACGGTGGCCTTTTTTGCGAATTCCAACGGTGGTAAGTTTTCTTATTTTGTGAAAATTTCTGTGTTACATTTTGTTTTTATTCTAGATTTGAGTATTCGGATTTTTGGCTTTCGATTTTGTAATCGATCTTTTTGTGTATTTCATTTATTCAAGAATCTTCACAGTAAATGATTTTTGAGGGGATAGCGACAAAAAAATTTCGATTTTTCGTATGTCACTAGCAGAAAAAAGCACTTAGTAATATCATAAGTGGGCTTCTCTTCCTGACGAGCGGCTCGCCATGATATTTTTCAAATTATTTAATTTTTGTCTTTTGTTTCTTGTATGTTTTTAATTTTTTTGTCTTTGATAGAAAATAAAGCACACTATGCAAAAGAAATTACTTTGAAGTACACAAAATATTTTAAATCTATATTACTTATGATAAACACTTTTAAAAATATACATTTAAGAATTTAAATATTAAAAATATATTTACTTGCGTCTCTCTTTTTCTATAGTTTCTTTAAACGCTCAGCTTTATCAATTTGCTTGCACAACCGCCGCAAACTGAACGTTTGCAATCACAACAAATGTTCATAGTTTTATTGTGACATTGGATTGATTTGGAATTGTTTGCGCTTCTTGCTTCAGTTAGTGAGTCCATCATTTGTACCTGAAGTGACATCGGAAAGCGTAGATGTCTTAGAGGAAACATAATTGTTTTGCAGCTCATCAGCTAAATTCAAAATATAATCACGTCGCTTGATTTTTATATTGGCAATTTCTTTATAAATTACCCAAGCAATAATAGCAGCTAAGTGTCGCTTCTGTACACTGCTGTATGATATGCAGAATCTTTTCGTTTATGAAGAGTCTTCATGCACTAGTAAAATCCCCAAGAGTTACATACCTAATGGCAAATGAGCATGGTCCAGGCATTTCTCTCAAAACATTGTGCTGCTGCCGTCTTCCTAAAGAAACATTATCAGAAGGAACAGTAGTCCACACTTTTCCATCTTTTGCTATTTCTTTATTGTGATCGTTTTGAGAGAGAGATGTTAGCTCTTGACTTTTTCTCATTTTTTTATTTCGCTTTTGACTCCTTCTGCCTGAAGTATTTGAGTGCTGAGAATCGATGTTTATAGATGAATTTTCCTCATTTTCAGATTCAGAGGAGAGATTTTTTGTGCAATTTCTGTAAAGCATCCGTCCGATGAAGTTGGTTCATGTTCATTGCTGGGAATATCTACATCTTGCTTTAAATCAGATTTCTCTTCAGAACTAGAATTGTGAAACATTTGTAAAATTTCTTTTTCGACAACATTTTCTTGCCAATGGTCATCCCGACATCATGAGAGAAAATAGATAACCCAATAGGAGAAGAACATCCAAAGAAATGAATATCTGTCATTTCAATAAAGTAGATGCTTCGAGCACAAAAAAATTGCTGAGAATCGCAATTTTCAGGCCCCTCCCCTCCCCATTTCATTTATATTCCTTTTCATCAAATCATCGTCGCAAAACAAAACATTAAAAGAGTAGTAAAACACCAGAGTAGACAAAACCAAAAATAGAGTAGGAAAAGCAACATAGGGTATGTTGTTTGTTGAGCGGTCAAAATGACCGCAATCAGTCTTTCTAGGTATAAACTTTTATAGTGTCGATAATAACGAGCAAAAGGAAATAATTTTTGTTTCTCATGTTCTTTACGATTAATTAGTAAAAGTCAATGGAGGAATAAGAAAGGAAATATGAGCGTCTGAAATTCATTTGCGGTCATAATGACCTCTGTCGTCTTTCTAGTGTTAATATTGTTTAGAAATTGTTTATGTTTCCAATAAACTATGAAGTCTCAAGTCAGGTGTAATATTGAAGATAGAAGTGATGCCCATAAATTCATATTACAAATGCATTCCATTGTTTCTGTAACATAAATTTGTTTCATGTGTGAATATATATATATATATAAAATGTTTTCGTTGTTGCAGTCATAAAACAGCCGAGATGTTAACCAATTTGCTTTATTATAAAAATATTTTGGAGAGTGGCGGACATACCAACATCTTAGTTGAAGTTTTAAGTAAAAGATTACAGAAAATCCCCGATTCTCTTAGATAAGGGAATAACAAAATAACACGTGATCAAAGTGAAGGGAGTACTGGCTATTTTTAATAAATTACGTAAGTGTTTTAGGGAAGATGCATGGCGTCAAGGAGTCGCTGATTTCGCGATTTGTGCGCGCGTGGAAACGATTAAAATATTCGTTTAGTAATAAATATGGCAAGACGAGAGATTTAATATACCTCCAGCGCGGGAAATAGACCAAAACTAGAGTTTAAGAAAAGTTATTTTGGAATACATTAAGATTTAAAATATATAATATTAGAATTTGAAATAAAATCAAGTGAGATTATTACATATCTATAAATAAATTTATAAACAGATGATTGAAAAAAACTACTAAAATTTTCACTAAAAAAACTTTCCTTTCCGTTGAGTCTTAGTAAAATATTCATTATTTATTTTATTCTGCTAGCGTTCAAAATAGTAAAATGCTAAGACTGCGAAAGCTTAATATGAAGGAAAAGTCCATGTGAACATTGAATAAAATGTTTCGATATTGGTTTTAATTTTCCGAAACATTTAATTATTTTTTATACTCTCAGTCTAAAACCGTGAAACCGTTTATAAAATCATGCAGCGTGAAAATTATTTTGAAAACTTGATACAGCCGGCGCATCTTTTAAAATAAAATATATGATTTAACGGCTTAATAATTGTGACAGCCTAATGTAATTTCTGTCTCGGAAAATAATTCTTATGCTTATATGTCAGAAAATATTGCGACATATTTAGTTAAATATTCATTGATTAAACGTATTAAACCAACTGCAATTTCGAATAACAGCAGAATTGGATGAAAGTCTAAAACTTTCGTACTTAGGAAAGTGGAAAATCATTTTCATACAAAAGCAATTATGAGCAAAGTAATATTTTGTCGATAAAAAAAACCCACCGCAATTGACAAGTACAGGATCAGTATCTGAAAGAAGATAATGGACCTTCAGGCTATTTCTATGAGCAGCATTTTTCATTGCTGAATAACAAAAGCATCTGAAAACAATAATCGAATCGAAACAATTGAACGAAGGGCAAGCTGTTCCACAAAAGACAGATCCAATAATTGTTAATTGATCGGATGAAATCTGGTATGGAACCCGATATTTAGAATCTCATTAATCTTGACTCTCGGAAATTTTGCTTTCATTTCAAAGGCAATAACATTAATTGTTTCTCAATATTAAGCGTCATCTTTTCTTTGCACCGAGTTCTCCATTGCCTTTTCTCATTTCTCAGCCTTGTTTCAATTACTTGGAAGAAAAGAGTAGGCGGGGTGGAATGAATTGAAACATTTGTGAAATCCATTAGCAGTTGAGAGTAATCATTCGAATTTTGATTTAAAGCGATTGCACTGTCATCAATTTTGAAGGGTATAATCTTTAATTCGTTTTTATCTCTTTCTTTTTTCACTGCGATCATTAATATTCGTATTAAATTCGAAAGTTCAATTTTAATAATCTTCATAAAAATCATAGAAAATTTCGTGTGACTTTTAAATTGAAATATCAGCTTATGCAAATTATCCAGTAACAAGCTGAAAGGTATTTGAGCCTTAGATTGAATGATGAATAAATTTAACTGTTCTAGAGATTGCTTTGAGCTGCGGTCGCTAAATGGTAAAGTCTCGGATTTTGCTCCAGAGAATCGCCGGTTCGAGAATGGATTCCAATCTTAAGAAGAATTACGGCTAAACTCTTGTTAAATTTTGATTGGAATATGAACTTTTAAAATTAGTTAGTAACATATTTTATTTAATAACATATATCTTGGACTAATATATTTTGCAATGCATTGGTCCCAGATTAAATGATGATGAATTAATAAATAAATTTAAGTGTTTTAGAGATCTATGTAAGCCACGCTGGCTTGATGGTAAATTCTCGGAGCGGGGTTGAATGGATCGCCGGTTCTAGAATCGATTCCAATCATAAAAATAATTATAGCTAAATTCTTTTTAAATTTTAATAGAAATATCAGCTTATAAAATTATTTAGTAACATATATTAGTAAAAGATATTTTGCAATGCATTAGCCCAAAATGTAATGATGATGAATTAATGAAGAAATTTAAGTGCTTTAGAGATAACTATGTGAGCTACGGTGGCTAGATAGCAAATTCTCGGATTAAGCCTCAGTGGATCGCCTCCTGTTAGATAATCGATTCCATCTGATATGCAATGTGTTTGCTTATGTTCGTTAATCCTGCCGTCGAGGGTTAAACATCCTCATTTTGGCATGACGTGGTAATTTGGAGAGTGAAGTACCTGCTCAGATGTCGCCACGGTTGAAAATTATGAGACCCGTCAAAAAGTTGTCCTCGTACAGCTTCAAAAAGTGAATTTTATCTAATTTAACTTCACTTAATTGTATTCCAGTGTAAAATACATATACTGACAAAAGAACATGCGTATTATTTTTTTCACTTTTGAAAGTTTTTCTGTAACTTGAAAATATAATAAATATAATAAGACACTTACAAGGACTGATACATCTCTAGAGACTGATTGACTTTTCCAAGAATATTTTTGGCGGGCCAGATAATTTTAATATTTTTGAATAGGATCTATTAAATATATTAATTGAAGTAGTCTGATGTAAATAAAATTGCATAAAATGATACAGCAGAACCCCAGAAATCCGAACATCTTCGTTGAATTTTCTAAAAAATTTTTATTGAAAAATGAAGGAAAGATAAGAATTACGAATCAGAAACAAAACTAATGTTTATTCCTAACTTAAAAGAAGCATTCGAATTGGTCTTTAAGAATGAAATAACAACTTAATTAGTAGAAACAAACTCAGATATCTTCTTTTTACCCTCAACTTGTTTGCCACTGTGTCGTGCGAATCGCCGCGTGCTCTTTCCGTACTCCTTCATGGAGTATCCAGAGTCAATACTCTACTGCATTTGGTATATCAAGAGTATTTTGCCTAATTTCCGGGAAAATCCGAATTCCCCGGAATCCGAACAAACATCAGCCTCAATTAGTTCGGATTCCCGGGGTTCTACTGTATTTCAATACTCGTGGAACCTCAGGATGTGACATTTTCCGTAAGATTTTATTTTACTAAATCGAAAGTTATAGGAATTCTAATATTTTATTTACCCTTTTTTTTCTTTTTTTTTACTTCATTTAATAAGAATCCTAAAGAAGAGAATAATCACATAAAAGTATTTCTCGATTGAGTTCTGTCTAAAATAAGGGCAAATTCCCAAATTCGAGCTGTAATTCTTTCCTACACAAGACTACGGGAAATAAAAATCTATCTATGGCTAGGATGGTCATACATCTAAGACAATCGAATGGCTGTCTAACACGTAATAGAAGAATTGGCGTCTTTAGAGTTGAAATAGAAATTCACACAGAGTCCCTAGGAATTTTGATTGCAAATTTCCTTGTCATGGAAGAATCAGAAATTTTATGCAACGAAATACCATTTAATTTAATCAGAAATAATGGGATTGTCATATTTTAGGTAATAGTTAATCTACTCATGATATTTACACAATCTTCTGAGCAATTTTGGTTGCAATTTTCATTGTCATACTAGAATCAAAGGTTTATATGCACCGACTACTATTTAATCCAATCAGAAATAAAGTGATTGTGATATTTTTCGTCATCGGTTGACAATCGCATTTAGTGGTTTGTTTAAAAGTTTTACATTTCTGTTCAAAGTTTGATTAAAGAGAGATAGAGCTTATTACAGAAACCATTAGATATTTTAAAGAGCTTCCTTGGTATGAAAAAAATGATTATTTTAATTAAGAATTGTGTAATAATTCTTGCTCAACATACAAGATATTTACCAAGAGGAATATTCTATAAAGCAAAGCGCATCTCTCCGAACTACTTTTCTTTCACTCATCTTCGTTTAATTGTTCAAAAAAGAATCACAGAAAAAAGAGTTACAGAAGTCATTAAATGTCTCGAAATATTTCCTTCGCATAACAAAAAGACTTTTTTAAGTAAAAATTGTGTAATCATAACTGCGCAGAAATTTACCACTAAAAATATCCCAGTAAGCAAAGCTAATCGCTCTGAAATTCTTTTATGACTAAAATTTACACTTCTTTCACTCATCTTCGTTCAAAGGTTCCAAAAACTGTCGTTCATTCCCCATTCTTCTATTCTTGTTGGCAAGAAAACAAATCTCTCTAGGACTGGAGAGCTGTCTGAAGAATTCGGGAAAGAAAAAAAAAAGCTTACCATTCTTATTAACAGCGTTCCTACCTTCGACTTTTTCCCCTTCAACCTCCTTGAGGTGAAGGATAAATGGACTTCCATATCCTCCGAATGGAATGCACAGCAATTATTTATCATTCGGCATCCCCCATTTTTACTTGGGAACGAGCAGAAAAAGACGGGTATTTCTCGGCCAGATTATACAGTTTTGTAATCGATTGCGAAGTCTTCCCTTCCTCAATAGCTGCCGCCATAAATCATATTTCTTGCTCAGTGCTGCCCAAGGATTTCATTGGATGACGGGGTGCAAGATGGAATCCCTGGGGTGGAAAGGGTAAAAATATTGACCTAATATTTTACGACGGGGGATGTTTCCTCCTGATAGTGCAACCTCCAAAGCAAAGAAGTCGGTCATTTGTGTACATGACTGAAATATCGATAGCCAGTTTAAAATTGGTGGAAGAATTCTTTTGAGACATACTTTTGCGTGCTTTAATTTTATGAATGGCACTCGTGTGGATTGATAAATATTTTTATTTGTGTTTAGCTGCTGACAGTGTAAAGGTACCAGAAGAAATATGAAGAAAATTGAGGCTCAAACTTCTTTTCGGTTCAAGCCTCTTGGTTTTATTTATTTGTTTGACTGAATTCTTGATTCGAAGCTACATGGATGCGATTGTGGAACGCACTCCGTAGTTTATGTGTGTTCTCAGATGACAAAGGATTCTTCGTCGAACCTATTATATAGACGATCCCGTGTGTATGTTTAATCTGTTGTCGAGGGTCAAATGACCTCGCGTTGGCAGGGTTTGTAAGTTCGGAGACAGAGGTACTCTTTCAGGTGGTGCCCTTGTCAAGTCATCTCTGTTCAAAATTGTGGGAACCATCTCAAAATAGTCCTCCGGTAGCTTCAAAACGCGTTCAAACAAAAAACTTCTCCTGAACTAGGGCGCCGATATGGTTTTTTGTAGGCTCATTTACAAGCTGATAGAATTGGCAAGTTTTGGGTAAATTTGACGGATTATAGCTAAAAGAGCGTTTACTATTTTTCTGGTTAAAGATTTTGGCAGCAATTCGATTTTGCACTTTGCCAATGTTTCAGCGCTTGTAACTCAATGTCCGTAATGGCATCAGGCACGAGGGCATGGGGCGGAGTACTGTAACTCAATGTGAAATCCAGATATACTAATAAAAATAGTGTCACCTTACAGAAAGATTTCTGCTATTTCCAAATATGTGGTTGTGTTTTGTGCACGTCTTTCAGAAATTTCAAAAATTGCTTTATTTTCAGATTTGGCAGATTTTCCTTCTATCCACCATAACTCCTATAATATTAGATATTAGATAGGTTTGCTCTGGCGCTTTATGTTCCACATGGGCTCTTCTATCACCTCTTTTTGTTAAGAAGATTAAGTCAAACTCACCCTGCATATGAATGCAGAAAGCCATCATAAATCTTATTTACTTCCCTCTTTATTCATTACAACATCCCTTTATATTTATTACTACAGATATTAAGTGACAGTGAAAATAACACCCTTTTTGTTTCGCATCATCAATGGATAACGTTGGATGGATACATGATTTTAATTTGATTTGCTTAACTTGTTGATTTACAGCTGCGATATGGACTTGTCAAAAGTGATGCCTTGTTTCCGAACCAATCAGATGACCTAGGAAGCCTGGGAGTTGGCAAACTAATTTCGAAGCTTTCACTTAAAGATATATAATGCTTTTCCGTAAAGGTATTTAGAGCCAAACTCTTCTGACAGCATTCTAGGAATATTTACCATGAAATTCTGTGCACAATACTGTTAAAGACCTCTCCTGAAATAAGAGAGTTTTTCATGCTCTAGCATTATTCTGAATTAGATTCGCATATTTTCTCAGTGTGTTTTGCTTTTATAACGTAGATATTCCAGCGAAATATTCTTGAAAGCCCCACGTTGTAAACAAATCTCCAGAAAGGGGTGTCAGGCAATGAGTCACATGAGCGCATTTCCGGAGTTCTTTGTTACATCACGCTAAGTAAAATGTAAACATATATCCTTCCATTCTTCACTTTTCCCCTATTTTGATAAAAATAACTCAGCCCGGCTCATGCGCAAAAGCGCGGAGTGTTTCGGTATCCGTTGCTGAACAATAATTTAAAATAAATATTAACTTGCTTTAAGTGTAACAAAGAAAAAGAGAAAAACAGCGGGAAAAGTAAAAAAAAATACTTTTATTTCTTCTGAATGAAATCTACGAAAAAGAAAATACTGCATTATGATAGAAACTCTAACTTTTTGTTATTCGTATTCCGGAGCCACATTATTAAGAATATTAGCCTCATCTTTTGTAGTTATTCTTTTTTTTTTGTGGGTTTGTACATATTTAGGATGCATGGAATTTATTTGCAACTGTATTGCAGATGTTTTTCGGTTCAAAAACCACCCACTTCAGTATTTGATATGCAAGCAAGAACACTTAAAACTTCAAAGACATGTTTTGAATAAAACAAGCTATGAATATTCATCAAATGATAATTATAAGAACCGAAAGAATGAATGAACCAAATAAAATATTCAAATTGCAAAAGGTAATTTCCCAGTTGAATTGACGCGATCTCAGCAACTTAATTAAAATTCTTGCGTAACCTTAATTTTTATTAATTTTAACAGTTAGATTTATAAAAATGAGATTTGTTGAAGGCTCTCTCATTGCTTAATATTTATGATGCTGAATATGTTAAATTATGTTTCACATTTATTACTTTTTCCATGCATATCCTTTGTTGTATTCTAGTGATCAAAGGGTTGGAAGGTAGAGCTAACTCTTGGAAAAAAACTGATTTTATGTTTGATCAGAAAATAGCACCATTTAAAATGCAGAAATGGTTAATGAGGTTTTATAATTCAATGAAACTAAATAAAAATTTGTGTATCAATGGCTTTCGGGTTTATCGTATTAAATTAATATTTGAATATATTTAAGAAGCAGAATAATTTCTTTTTTCATTGAGCGTTTATTTTAGAAAGTAACACAAACAAAATATAAACTCATGCGCCGAATTTTGAAACGCGCATTACATGCTCATTTTTTAAAAAATATAATTTCCAAAGTCAATTTTCCTTTCCAGTTTTTGAATGAGCTAAAATTATTTTTTCTTTTATATTTAAAAACCATAAATGATTTCCACATAAATACATGTGTATATTTCATGAATTTATTACAAACATTTCTTAAACACCTTTTACCAATGAAACGTTTCACCAAAAAAACGTCTTACCGTTTTTTTGTTTTGTTAGTTGATGTTTATTTTGCCATAGTGTTTATTTTCTTTAATGTTTTTTATTTAATGTTTTTACAATAAACTTTTTGAATAAAAGAAAAAAAATCATGACATCATAATAAATCACATGGTATTGAGTAAGATATGAACAATTTTACTTAAGAACGGTGTAGCTTTTATGTAACCAAAAAATCACAAATATTACAAATTTCCACGTATAATAAATGTATTTTTGAATGCATTTAAAAATTGATGGATTTTAAATGATGTGTTATTCGGCGTGTATTTCTTTTTATGAGCATATTAATTATAATTCTCATGTTTTAAATAATGCTACTTTTAAATGAACCGGATGTTATATTATCATTCTTTGAGTCCAATTTTCTCGAAAAAATAGGGTCCGTAGAAATGTGCAAGTGTCATCTAGGTGAAAATTTCCAAAGGTGGTTCTTTGAACAATGTTCATCTTCTGAGGGTAATAAATCGCACTATGCTCAATTTACGGGACACTATGTATTTAAAAATTGATATATTCTAAATGCTGTCATGATCGGCGCATATTTCTGATTTATATTTAATTCTTTATTAAATCGAAAAATAGCAATTCAGGTATTTGAAAAAATGTAGAGATATTCTATTACATCGCATTTATTTGAATAAAACTTCAACTTTATCAGAAATTATTTTATTAGATAAATTAAAGTTTTCCCTTAGCTGTTCCTATAATTTTAATCAGTCATCAGTTTTTGCAGAATTTTGTTAATCGGAGAAGTGGTTGCGTTTATAAACTACATTTCTCAATTTAAAACGGCAATTATCGCCATATGAGGCGATGAATTATGCCTAAAGATAAATTATTACTAATTTATACTCTTATTTAGCATTTGAAGGATTAAAATTCGAAGGTCTATGATTTGACGATAGTTTTCTCTAATTAATTTAAGTATTGTAGGACCTTCCTATATGTTGACATGCCGAATCGAATTTTGTATTCGAAAATGGATATGGCTGTTTGCAAAAAGCATGAATGAGGCTTCACACGGCCACTCCACGACACGCAAATTTGAACCCTCCAACGCAAAAACTTATCGTCAATGTGAAAACCCGTTAGAATTGGCGTGGCTTGAGGGGGAAGGTTAGATATACAGCCCGTCCCAATATCCATCACGTATAGGCATGTGGGAGGTGGTGGGAAGCTTGGGGCTCATGGTTCACCGAGGAAATCGGAGAAGCCTGGAGTAGGGAATAGAAGTGACTGGTATTGGATAGATTCATTTGGCGTGGAGAGCTAGTGAATGACCTCTCCTACCTAACTCTCTGACTCTGATTACCTAAATCTTCTCAGAGTATTCATCAAACTTATTGTGGTTTTAGAAAATGTTAAATTCACAGATGAATTTATGAGACTCCTCGAGAGGTAAATATCTGGGTGCTACATCACTTGTGTGCGTATAATAATATACTCATTCCTATTTAGCCAGAAGCACTCAATAATTTTTATAGAGAGTAATTTCCTCTTCATACACGCTATCTGAGAATAAACTGCATTTGAATGCGTAAAGGGCACTGCTCTTGAACTTTACGGGTTTCGAGAACTTCGAAAAGGGCCGTGGTGGCCAATTGGTTATGTCTCATCTTCGAGGCCGGAGGGTTCTAGGCCCGAAACCAGATTCCACTCAAACCTTGCCATGTATATGGGCATGGTGCGCGCTAAATCTGCAGCCGTGGGTCAAACGTACTTCTGCTGGTGAAGTGCAAAAAATACCCACACTGGCCCGGCCTACCCAAAAAGTGTGTAAGGCCGGTAGAGGACCAGTGGGGAGACCTCCACCAGCATGTGGAGGACGGGATTTATTGGGTACAATAAAAAAAAATGATACAGGCATTGCCCGAACAGGGGCAGTAATTTTAAATACAAGAGAGCTGGGAGTGTAAACATGGTTCGACCCACCTCGGTGGGGAGAAAATAGCTTGATTTACTGCTCGGACAAACAAGGAACAGTAAAAATATATAAAAATAGATAAGTATTGAAAAAGAAACAAACAAATAAACACAGAAAAAGCAGTAAAAATCAGATATATAAAAAGGTCAAATATTGAAACCCCATAGTATAAAAACAAAACATACACAAACAATATTACACATCAAACGACACACAAAACACAAATAGAAACTGTACCAAACATAGAATTAAAAATACATAAATTAATAATAATAATAATAATTACTTCTGAGATAGAGAGGAATAAATTCCGTTAGTCAACGGTAATGCACGTCCCGCGTATAAGGGAATATCAAATTATCAGTTACAGAATGTTTTTTGAGTAAAACTGCGCGAGTTAAAAATTACTTTATGTCCTATACAGGATAAAAACGGCCAATGGGAGAGGAAAAGGAATGAAATTTTGTAGTCTAAAAATAAAAACAAGGTCAAAAAGTAGAATGCCAGCTTAGGTGCCCCCATCGCCATTCGATCGCGGTTCGAAATCACTAGGTCAGTCCCGATATAGCCCTCGTGTTGCTTCTAAACGGGACGTTAATATATCTGAACTAAACAGTTTCCAGAAGTACCATCACACCGTTTCAGTTACTTTTATGGCAAACGTACGATGCGATCATTCTTTTAATATGATAAACATCTTTCATAACATTAAAATTATTATAAAATCCTCTTGTTGAATTTCATCACTCTTAATAATTTTTTTTATCTTTGAAAAACTTCTTTGAACCAGTTTTCATAATTCTAAAATAAATCTACTAGAGAATGTTGAATATAATGCATTCATAAAGGATGAAACTGTTTCTAAACATTAGATCCAAGTTGAACACTTTTTAAAATGCAATTTGATTTAGCTACGTTAAAAGGAATCAAATATACAGTAATAAAGCACATACGGTTTATGGTATATTTAAGGGTGATATTATTTTAATTAATTTCAAAACTGACGAGCATAATTGCAGTAAATATCCGTTCATAAATCAGTATTTATTTACTTTTAAGAATTATCAGAAAAATTCTTTCTCCTGTGCAAATGGAATAATTACCATACCATAAAAATAATTAATATTCTCCCTGTTAATTGAACGGAATCTGCTAATCTCAACTTTTACTTATTAGGGATTTTTTCTCTTCACAAGGCTAAATCTGTATTTTATCTGATAATGATCCACATCATAAAAACCTTCAGAAACTTTTAAATTTTCACTCTTCTAAAAATAAATACACATACACGCACCCACATATATTCCTTTTATGATTAATTAAATATAAGCGAACTGCAGACATGCAAAAAGTTTTCATTTTTAATTAATTAAGTACTTTTTCAATCACATTTATCATTTATTTTTTCATATATAAATTTCTAAAACATTTTTCTATACATATTGGAAATATATTTTATTCAATAACATCACAATTTTCTTCTATAGATATTTTTCTTTGTAAAAATTAAAGACATGTGCCATTATCTATCATAGTTCTTAAGAAGAATATCAAATGGTGAAATTTCTATAACAATCAAATTTGAGAATATCAAAATTTTTATATCCATTAGAAAACCTTTTTGTGAGCAATTTATAATATTATTTTATAATTTTTTTAAATAACATAAGTCATAAAACAGGTAAAATTCTTACTATAAAAATAACAGGTTAATTCTCAAGTAAATTATGAATCTTTTTCTAATAATACACTGCGGCTTAATTCAGAATTATTTTGAAAAATATTTTATAGAATCCGCACTTTGTGATGATTGAATGGCGTGTACATGTGACTATAAAATTAAATCACATAGCTATCAATATGCACAATTTTGAAGAATGTTTCGTACTAAAGGCCGTGAAGTGCCGGTGAAGGGTTTATATAATTTGACTGTTCGCTGCGTGCCATGAAGATGTGGGCATTGCAGTTTAATTTTCACAATGCAGAATATCAGATATCACAGACATACAAAGAATGCACATTTTTAGAGCTGGCTGGTTGGAGATTTTGCTTTCCAACCACTACTCCCAACGGAGGGGCACCTCGAATACGTGGAACCGAAATCGTCGGATGAGTAAGCGGGTTCACGTTTCCGTTGTGTGCATAAAAGTTTGGAGTTGCCTCCACTCCTATGACGGGATGTGTTTCTTACAGGAGAGGTGGAACCGGACCCGTGATGGCCTTTATGACTCCACCCTCAGTTCCTGTATTAACGTCATGGCGATTATCATTCAATTGACACCGAATGCTACGACACGGCGGGGTAGCTCGACTTGAGGTACTGAAACCACTAACATGTTGAATGTTTCTCAAGCTACATTATCAGAAGTAATTTTTTTATACTCTACAGAGAGAAAACAACCTCTGCCATGCAAAAAAGTGGACGAAAGGCAATGGTGAGTGGAAGACACCGCTGGATGTTGAAGAGGATGGCAACATCCAACTAAAGGGACTGGATTACTCAACAAGCATCTGCAGTATCAAAAATTGCAATTAGATTAGAATTGTGCAAACAAATCTACGGAAAAGTGGCACTTTCAAAATCTCTTCTAAGTAACTTCAGTAAAAATGGTGCCTACAGTTTTGTCACGTTCACTATCCCTGTTTTAACGTAGGTTGGATAAAAAAAATTGATCCGCTGAATCTTGTTTTACATTGTTCGCCACAACAAGGGGTGTGTATGACTAGAGAAAGCATTCACGAGTTTATCATTTGGACTACCAATGTTAACAGGGAAGAAGGGAGTCAAAGGCAATTATTAGTGGAAGAGACCGTCAGATGTTGAAGAAGATCGCAGCATCTTAAAGAACGGATGGAACCAAAGTGACTAAACAATTCATCAATCGCCTTCAGGTTCTCGTATCAACAAATGCAATTGGATGAGAATTGCGCAAACAAATCTATGGCAAAACAGCAATTTCGAAACATTTTCTGAGTAATTTCAGAGTAAAATGTCGCTTCAAGTATTGCCACGACCATGAACTATGGATGGATAAAGAAGACTTGATTCAATGTATCTTCTTTTGCATTGTACGCCACGACAGGACCCGTGAAAGACTGGAGAACGCGTTCACAAATTTATTATTTGGTTAGCCTAAGTTGACTGTGAAGCATGGAGCAAACTCTATGATGATTTAGCAATGATCTCACAGTTTGCTGCAAGCTCTTGTGATTAAATTAGCAGGACTAGTAACTATAAGTGACTATGTGGACATTTTACTAATCCAGGTACATCTATGAGGTAAAATTGTTTCATTTAGAAGACAATATATTCCAATCCCTTTCCAACTCAAGCAGTTAAATTTGTTCAGGCGTAGTTTTAAGAGAACGAACGGAAGGAAGATTCTCCGTTGACCGTCCAGTTCTCCGATATTAATATTATTGAGCTACTGTAGTCTGTTTTGGAGATCAGAGTCCACAATGTCTGTTGCAATCAGCTCTATCGGATCATTCATGATTTCTCTATGAGAAATGGTATAATATCCCTCTTAACACTATACATGATATGTACAGCTCAGTTCCTGGACAGATTTAGGCCATTTTATGCCAAAGATGGCCTTACACCTTATTATGAAAGCTTTTTGTGATTTTGTGAGGTTTTCATTATTTTCATACTAACCATCTGTATACGTGATAGGTAAGTTTTCCGAATTCATATAATAAATCAATCTCATTATTTAAGTAATTTCAATGCTACTCAAGAATTAATATATATACTATAAATATTTTATTAGATTTGGAGTTAAATGCATTCTGGCTGTCATGTATTTTCATATGCATTTCATTCATGAGTTTCTACTTGGTTATTCCTTCACAAATCTTTGTTTAATTAAATAAAAATCTCTTTGTTTTTCTAGTATACGAAAAAAATTCCGTTTCCATTAGAAAAATAGAAAAATTCAGTTCTTGTCTAGTGGAGACCAAGAATACAATACACAATCTGTTGAAGTAAAAGGATAGGGGGAGGGGGTTGTAAAGGATTTATACAA
The DNA here is from genome assembly GCA_013235015.1 of Araneus ventricosus. NCBI lineage: Eukaryota > Metazoa > Arthropoda > Arachnida > Araneae > Araneidae > Araneus > Araneus ventricosus. The sequence goes on from BGPR01000005.1 coordinate 509,773, forward strand.
TCAAAACAAAATTTATTTTACTTGATGCTCACATTTTCAATAAAACTCTGTAAGATTTATTAAAGAGAACTTGTTTATAAATGAGCCATTATTTAGAAATTGTTTATTTCTGTTCTGAATTTTATATGCTATTCATCGTGATGTTTATCGACAAAGTTTCATATATTATTATGATTAATTTCTTGTTCAATAGATTTTAATTGTTATTCTTTAAAAAATATTAAGCAATATTCCATATGAGCAGATCCATTTCCACAAAAGATAAATCTGTCATTCTCTGTTTTTTTTAAAATATATATGATATTACTGATTATAACAATTTATGAATTGTAATATTAAATGTAAATGTCGATTACATAACCTATTTAAGCTATTAATAGTATTAAAATACGGAAGCAACTTAACGGTACTTAAGTTATTGCTAATCTTAGATGAGACCATTGTTGTTATGCTAATTTCCAAACGGAGCTACCTTAGACATATGGCTGAATTACAAATATTTATGCTTTATTTAGATGAAACAAATTTTATGAAAAAATATTAAATATAACTTCATGACTGTTTATCGAGCTGTTTCACTCTGCAAAAAAGGAGTCAAATCACGCTATGTCTTAATCATATGACTAACATAAATGGGCTCGCCATTAATACGTTACACTGTAAAAAAATCCCGTAAAATTTACGGTTTTAAACCGGCAGCTGGGTTGGTTGTGCAAAACCATAAAAGTTACGAAGTAAATCCGTAGGCTCAACGGTTTTTTACCATACAGGAACAAGTTTTTCCCGTAAAAGTTAGGAAATAAATCCGTAGTCACAACGGTCTTTGATCGTATGAAATCAAGTTTTCTCCGTAAAAATTAAGTCATCGAAGTAAGTGACGCCATCGACTGAGTTGAGTTGAAATGTGCTGATGTGTATTATCAATATTAATTAATCAAGGCTTAATTATTAATTTCAATTAATTTAATTAATATAATTTTTAATTGAACTTACTTGGACGATTTCGATGCAAGATGGTGACAAAACTTCCAACTCCTCTGAGCCGGGGATCGAAACCGCGTTCATAGAAATAAAAGGCAGTCTCTCTAACCACTAGACCACCGGAGACTTTATAAAATGAAGTAAAAATAATCTATTTGAGTTTTAAAGTCACTATAGCTCTAGTGGCGCCAACTAGTGGTGTAAAAATCAACTATTGCCAGAACAAGTGTTTTAAGGTTAGCTTTCATGAGTGACAACAGGTTACTGCAACATGTGTAAACAATAGCGGAGATGGAACCCTATTAAAAACATGAAATGAATGCAATAAAATTTCATTTAAGAAAAGGGAAAGTTATCGTACGGAAAGCAATACCGTATGACGAAAAATAGAATTTGAACTGACGGTTTTAAACCGTTTATGGCTGGAGCGGAAAACGGTGAAAAACCGTTTTGCCAACAAAACAGCTTTAAACCGTCAAATATGCGGAAAAAGTCCGGAAAATAACGAATATTTTTTACAGTGTACTTTACGGTGATTTACGCTTTTGTGTAACATCATGTCTTTTTTTCCATCTGCAAGATCTATGCAATTTTAAAATCAAAATAGCGCGGAATGTTTGAAATATATCATGTGTGCATGAATTTGCGTTATTAATAAAAAAAACGTTACAATCTTTAAAAAAGGAATGAGTTAAATCTTAATAATAGCTGTAGATGTAATTTAATTATTTTAACGTCCCATTTTGAGGCAACCCGAGGGATATTTTGGGACGGACCTCGTCATTTTGAACCACGATCAGAGGGTGAGGATGACATCTGAGGTATCACCCCCTCTCCAAACTTTCGCACCACACCAGCGGGAGGACGTTTGACCCCCTACGTGCGATTTAAAGTGCAACAGGCCCAGTACACGAGGGATCTTAGGTGAAATCGGGTTTCGAACCTGAAAACCCTCTGGCCGTGAAGCCGACACTTTATCACTAGAACACCGCGGCCTCTAATAGCTGTAGGAACAGAGACGAAACTCTAAAACAAAATTAAACCCTCAGCAAACGATTTTATTTAACCTCCTAATAAGATGCCACCACCCATTTGGGATATTTATTATTATTTCAATCTATTTAAGTTGGTAAAGGATACTTGAGACATTTAAGCGTGTCCAGATGATTTTTGTATTTAAAATTATTTGTTACGTTGACCTAAATACCGTTTTAAATAGCAAAAATTCTGTAATTCGATGCTCGTGTCAGAGACGTCATTGTATGTTATGGGGTTAAAATTATCTATTTCCAATACACATTAGTAGTACACTAGTAAAATGTGTTTCTGAAAATTTTGTTTCTTTTTTTACATATATAGAAATACAAATAGAAAACGCCTTTCAGTGTATATGAGTGAGTTATCATGGTATAATGACTCAAGGCGATTGAACAGCAAACTACTGAATATAGCATTTCTTGAATTCTAAAATCAAATGCGTTGAATCTTTCTTAAAATTAGAAATATTTGAAACACAAATTTAGTAAAAAATCATCATTTTAAAAGATCCACATTTTTTACAGCACTTGCTTCCATCCGATTAATCAATTATGCCAAACAATGCTGAGTTCCAGAAACTTTTAAAATATTATATTTAGTAAAAGCGGACTATATTTGAATTTAATGGATGCTTTTTAAATTTCAGCTACAACGCCACATGGGAAATAATGCTTAATGGAACATATAAAGTGACATATTTCTGAAAGATCTGAAGTACATTATGTTAATCATTACTTGAGACTTGGGCATTGAAGCTGTATTACTAAAGTGCAGAAATGTTAAGTAAAACTAGCATTTTATAGAGCTTTTAATAAAAATGGTAGTAAGCCTATCTTGAATGTTGCTTTCGAACGCTTAGTACTAAAACTTTTATATTAAATGTATAAAATAACAAAATTCCAGAAAATTGCTCAAAACTCTATAAGAAAGACAAATTCCATTCTTGTAAATAAATAGAACATAAACTGGAATTTACGAGTTTTTAAACTTGTCTTTATCGTAAGAATCATATAAAGGCCTTAACCCTTTACACTCGGATGTTGCCTTTTAGGCACCATTTTATACTGTGCATCATTGACATTTCTTGACTTCGATAGTTAAAAAAATACATCCTTAGTTGTAACAAGTCACACATTCATTTTCCGAAAAGTAATGAATTAATTTGATCATATTTTTTAGTTCTCTACACAATAATTATGCATCTAATTACTTTTCCGAGTGCAAACGGTTAAATCTTTGGTGACTGATTGTGAATTTACTGGCTTTAGCCCACGGTATGTTAAAAATATATTGTCAGATAACGATAGTCGAATCTTTGACTTCGGCAGCATTTTTATTACTGCTGGAGTATATGTAGAACTTTGCTAAGCTTTTCTTAAATTTGGAGCTAAGCTTTTCCTGGTAAATGCTTGCATTTTCTTTAGTCAAAGATTTATCAACACCTAGATGCTGAAACAAAATGTCACATGTTTTGATGCTTCAAACTGAAAGATAGCAAACATAGGTACAAGACGCCCATCTGTCTTTCTCTGCTCATAAACCATTTCATTGGCTACCAATTCTATCACAGTGGATTGTATAGCTTTTAAAAGATAGGTAATGTAGGGTCTATTCTGGTACCCCCGGTTGGGTTGGGAGTTGGGTTGGGTTCCGTTGTTAACGTGTGGAACCCAACCCAACCGGGGGTACCAGAATAGACCCCTAAATGTCAGAAGGTGACACATTAGGTCAACCTTGATCCAAGCATGAGCCTCATTATAAATCCGTGAAGATCTTCTGGATTCATCACAGAGCATCGCATTTGATGCATCGTGCAACTCCAACTTGGACAATTTTCCCAAATTCAGAGGTATCTAAAGCTAAAGGGATAATCAAGTTACATTTTAAAGCCAAAGAGGCTGGTTTGAACCCATTTAAGACATACAGAACAAAGCCCTATAATTCCTTTGATTCTCCCTTTAATTAAAGGTTCCCAGTTTCCAACTATAACCGAAAGTGCTTTTAGAAATCAGCATAACTTCCAATAGTTGTAAATGAACAAACCAAATTTTACTCCTATTCGCTGTTTGCTTTCTATGAAACTATCTGTTGAGTTGATCTGGGTTGTTGAAAGCTATCGATTTTGTTTTCTTCTAAAATATACAGATTAAGCTGTCGTGTTGTGGGATTTTTCCTATGAGACTGATCGCAAACTCATTATTAATATCTAATTACATTGCGAATTAAGAATTTGTATTATCAATAGCAGATAGTTTTATTATGTTTTGTGATTTTAAATCATCAAAACAGTCACTTTCATCATGATTTCTGGTTTTGAATGACCAAAACTGTCTCTTTCATTGTTATTTGTGATTCTAGATCTTCCAAACAATCCTATTAACAATATAGTTTGATGCATTCTTATGATTGAGGCCTGGGAGAAAGAGGATATTTATATATCTTGATAAAGCATGCGTGTTTGTTAATTGTTGTTTATATAGAATTTTTTGACACTTTGCATTAATGTTTAAATATTCTGTATAATTTAGGGAAATAATTAGAATAAATGATAAAGCATGGTGATGTATAGTGTTAACTTTAACCGAAAACCAATTACTAATGGAAGTAACTGCAGCAAACGGAAAAAATGGTGTGGTGTATCTGATATGAAATGCATCAAAGAGAACTTCTGTTAATAGGATTTCCTATTATTTTGCTAATGAAACTCACTGCCAATTAGTGCTGAGTTATTCTTGAATTACATAATATGAAATCTGCGATTTTGAATAGGATATGTTAAATTCATAGAAAAATCAGCTCTGGTGTTGGTGATAATTTAATTTGGAGATATCCTGTAGAAAGACATATAAAGTAATATAACTCCTGACTGTTATCGCACAGATCTCTTTGAAGATTCCTAAATAGGTAACATCTATGGCATGCTTAATATTTGCTTCTTCAGTGAGTGTAAGCGTTGAAGAAACCAGTCTTCACATAGTCCCAGTGTTTCCATTTGGGTGAATTGAATTACGTCCACAACTCTACAGGAGAAAGTTTCTTGCACCTTTGAATACCTGTAGGCAAGGAAGAGTTTTTCAAATTTAGGTGCGAATTTAAATTCAACTCTACAGCAACTATGAAAAATCAAGCGTCTAATTTAAAGAGAGGCAAGTGTACTTGAAGTTTATTTAGGTTTAGTGGAAAAAACAAGATAGCATTGAAGTTAGCTTGAAAAGAAACGCCTGGAAAATAATAAGAAATCAACGCTAAAAACTAAGAAACAAATAAGCGAGAAATGAAGTTTATAATTGGTAATAAAAGGAACCAGTTACAAATACCAAGAGAGTGCTCATGACGTTCAGGATGGAAGAGCCATTCTTGATGTAAAATTTATAAGCAACTAAGGCAAACAGTAAAGTATCAATCATCAAAAACAGTCCAAGTTTCGAAGTTTAAAGAGATAAGTTAGTATGAATAAATACTTCGAATGAAACTGAAAATTCTCGTGATATGTTGAACATTACAGAAACTAGAGAATTCCCCACAAAGAATTATTCTTCAAAATAAATTGACACATTTTTTAAATAATTCTGTGAAGATCGAGATCGATGGAGAAAGTGAGATTTCTTTGTATGTCAAATCCTTAAAGGACCAATTTGCATTGCACATTCGGGTATTTTGCAAAAAGATGCTTTACAAATATGGAACGCAGATGAGACGTTTTGTGCTCGTAAACAAGCATACTTTATCAATCTTGCGCAGACTATTGCAAATTTAAGTAAAATGAAACTGACATTTGATATTTTTTTATAAAATTTTCTTCTAAAGGTCATGCATTCATCAAAAAGAGAGCTATTTTAAAATTCTTGCTTCGAAAAAAGTACACTATCGTTTGAATTTTAAGCATAGTCTTGCAGACTTCAGTGAAGCTTGCATATGAATTTCCATTTATTATTATTACTTTTCCAAGGTATATTCATTCAAAAGGTTATCCTATATTCCTCATCCTTTACTTAAAAATTTGCGATTTCTAGGTTGATTGCAATTACAAAATTTAAATGTGTTATGTTCAGCTTATTGTGGAATAATAAAAATATAAAAGTTTTTATCAGTGTACTAAAAAGTAAAATTTCTTTGTTAAAAATATGTCTAAACAATTCGCAAAATCGTGAGGAGCTGATAACAGTTTAAGTAAACTAGGATTTTTAATCAGTTTCATATTTTTTACGAATATTTAGAAATGTTTTTCTTATGATATTCATTGTGGTTAAATTTCTTTATAGTACCGTTTTCAGACCTTCACGCTTTTAGGATTTTGTTCTGACGTCCGTGCTTTGATTAAACAGTTTTCTACTGTTTAACGGACTAAAAAATCTTTGTTTTCAAAACATTTCTATTTTCTACTTTTTGTCTTGAATGCATTTCATAATTCATTACTGTAAATATTATATAATCTTAAAATAATCATTCCTCAAATTCCCAACCAGATGGCGCCATTCATATGACATTAAATTAAAACGAATAGATAAATACAAAATTAAGTTTTAAGAATATTAAAATATATTATTGTCATCGGGAGTACACAACTGAAAAAAATTTCTGAACTCTAGTACATCAAAAACGAGGAAAAAATCGATTACAAAATTCCATCCTTTCAGACCTGAATCAAGTCAAGTTAAATAAAAGCGTCTAAGAATCCGAATTTTATTAAATGCATCAAATGGTGATAAAATCCGAGCTTCCTATTAGACAGAAAACAGCTACCAAAATTGATTTCGTGAAATTTCTGTTATAATTTCTGTGTCTAAGGCTGGTGGGCGTATATTCATTTGAAATATAAGCGTTCAAGCTTTCATCGTGACATAGATGTTTCGATTATCTTCCGTATCAAGTGTCCTAATTTTGTGGTAATTATTCCAAATATTGAATATGTTTCCAAAAATCGACACTCTAACCTTTCCAACTTATTTCCATTTGATAAAACAGTTTTTAGTAATTTGATATTTTAAACACATAATTTTATGTGAGTGTGATATTTTGGAGAAATCATTTCTGTAGCTATTCCAACACAAAGTAGAGATCCTATACATATCTTCGAATGAATAGCATTATATCTTGAAATGACTAACTGTATATTCTTGAGTTATTCTTTACTTTTTTCTATAAAATCGCGAGCTATTTTCTGTCGCTGTTTCTATAATAGGCTTGCAAATAAGTCAAATGGTTTTGCAACGAACAATAAATACTATTGACATACAACGGCATAATAGAGACGCTCTCCAAATTGCCTTCCTTTCTAATCCTTTCTAAAAATTATATTTGACCAAGATATTTCGAAAAACTTAGATCGTGCTACTTGAAAGCAAATCGATTCTAGTATGAAGTAAATAATTCTGAAGGGCAATGAATATTTTCCTAAATTTACAGCTATGTTAGGAAAGGAACCACAGGTTCATAAGTTAAATTTAAGCCGAAGTACTGTAAGCAAAGTAAATACAAAGATGCATAAATTGATGCCTCGTTTGCCTTTATACGAGTTAAATTGTGGGAAAGTGCTGCCCAATTGCCCATGGTTTGTGATTATTGGAAACGTTATTTCTTTCTAAGTCATTTAGATAAATGCAGCACTTTCTACGAAATCCCGATTTCTTTTTTTTATTCTCTCCATCATACATTACAAAAGCCTTTAATAAAATGATTTCTTAACGCCAGTTTGTTACAAATTCTAAAAATCTTAAATATATCATTAGTTCTTGTAATCGAAATAAGTTAATTTTGATTTCTTTTTCCTTTTAGGATTACAGAAAATATTCAATATATCCAAGAAAAAATACTTGAAAACAAATGAAATTTAATATTCGACGTACAGAACTTCATTATTTTGAGTTTTAAGAAGTATCCTCAGGGTAAGTAAATTTGTCCATCAATTTTTATTAATCAGACGTTTAAAGACCGTCTATTAAATGTTATCTTGGTTTTACAATGTGTTACACCATATAGGGGTGGCAATACAAAGAGGAATTGCCTTCTAAAAGATCAAATACATTAAAAAATATAACGAAGTTTAAAAGTTGAAATTTCAAATCTTAGACCATTAAATTATATTTAACTTCAAACTATTATATGCATAATCCCTTCTTTTCACTGGTAATGGCAATCTGCGTTTTCTCCGAAGGGGAAAATAGTGCTTATTTCTTGGAATTCATTTAAGACACATAAACAGCCTGTATTTTAGATTCGATACCCGAATGGTAATTGCTTTGCGACATAAATAAACAAAAAACTGCTTTCAACCATACATTTTTATAGTTATTAAAATACTCCTTATACTGAAATGTAAACGCAAAATTTACGATGCTGTAATCTTCCTTTGTCACTGTATCCATTTCACATTTAATCTGTGAACTGTTTTTCTAAAATGAAGTATAAATAAAGCAAACTCATTTAACAAAGAAAACCCGAGGAAACCGTGCTGATTTAACGGCGGTTTCACAACCCACTAAAATGAAATCCAAACCCTGGCTTCTACTTCATACAGGAAGCAACTAAACCCTCGGTTTTAGCCTTGGGATTCTGAGAGTCGTAAACGAACTTCAGAGTTTGTTGAGTGACGCTTTCGCCTTCGGGCTGTGGCCCTTTTTTATGGTCAGAGCCTCTGGTTTGAACTAAACGCTTAAGAGTTCCTTTTTTTCGAAATCCCAATATTAGCTATTTTGTTTTCTTTCGGGAAATTAGCTCGGCCTTCTAAAGGCAACAAATAAACAAGCTATCACGTTCCTTATCAAAAAGGTGTACTTTATGAGGATTCTTAATTCTTTCGAGCAATTTGAGAGGAAAAACAGTTCTGAAAAAAGACGAAAGTAATTAGCCGTGATTTAGGTAGGAGTCTTTAAGAAGCGAATAATCTCAAGGTGCGGAAGAAGATTGGGATTATTTTTCCGGTGCATTTTTTCGCTCTTGATTAAGAAAGTTTTTTCCCTCCCTCTTCGTATTGCTTCTGAAAAACGGATTTAGTTGTCTTGTTAGTTTTTAAATGATTTCCGCATGATTTTCTTTCGTAATGCGCTATTTAAAAATGGTTCCAGTTTTTAATTATATTGGTTCGATCCGTTGTATTTGTCTCTAATTCATTTTGAATTATAGGTGCACCGAATTATGATCAGATGCGTTATTGCTGATTAATATTTTCTAAAACTAAGTTGTACGAATTGAAAACTTTCGATCACTTTTATCACTTCACAACTGATTTACTTTTTCATATTAAGAAAAGGATTAACAATGCACTTTTAACCCTTTGCGGATAGATGACTTTTTAGAACACTCGGATCAGTTTGGCGCACTTTATGCGCCATCCCGTTCTCTCCAACTCTACGCTTATTTAATTATGCCCAACTTTAATTTTTATGGTATAAGATTTGAGGTTGATTAGATGGATGATGCAAACATTCTTGTTCGAGTTTGAGTCGCTATATTCTTCGTGAACTGGATTAGCCTCCACGTCAGTCTCAGAATCAGTTTCTTGGTCTCTGTACTCAACCACTTCTCCATCGAGATTTCCTGTCTCAGATTCGTCCTCAGCTGGTATTTTCTTCCCGTTGAAAAATCGATTTTCGGCCAAAATTCCCATTTTTTAAAATTTTTGATGTTTTGGATAGTTCATTCGTTTACCTTTCTAAAACATATTTACTTTTGTCGGTACGTTAATTAGAAGACGAGATATTAATTGTTTTATAACAAACCGAAAACCGGAAGTGGGCATTTAATTAACCGGAAGTTTTCATTTAAAGGGACAGAAACCTGTCAAAAATTCTTTTAAACTGCATTTTTTCAAGTTAATATGAAGTTAGTATATTTTTAGGAATTCTTTTAAAGTTTAGATACTTAATTTAAGCTCGTGGCAAAACTAAAGTTTGATTTTTCTCAAAACTAGATTTTATGCATAATTTTCACACTTCAAACATAACTCAAGATATTATCATTCGATTGTTCTGAAATTTTGTGAACACTTTCTTCAAATGTGTCTTTAGTGAATGTACTAGAATAATGTATATCGTAACAATATTTTTTAATTATGGTCTTTTATTTGAAAAAGGACATAAAAAATTTGCTGAAAATCTTATATTGACTGTTCGATTAGCTCTAAAATTTTTATTTATCAAAGAATGTTAAGATTCTATTACAAACACTAGTCCATAGTATGTAGTTTATTTTAGCATTAGTTTTATTTGAATTATTACAAAAATTTGACCTCTAGCATGTTTGAAGTTTTTGGGAATTTCCTCTAAAAAGCAGCAGAAATTCAAGAGTTTTGTAAATTTATATTGATTTATACTCAAAAATCATATTCTAATATTAATATTTATTAAATTCGAATCTAAAAAACATATTTTGGTGTTTCTATTTCACAATTTTAAAAAAAAGTGCTCCGAACGTGTTCGGATACCTTAATTCTTCCAAAGCAGCCTAATATTGCTCTGTAGGAATAATTTCGTGACAGCCAAGTTGAGTTATGGAAAGCGTTTCAAGAGCGATCAGACCAAACTGAATGATTCATTGTCCCTGGAAACTATTGGAGCAAGTAGGAGAAATGTTAATATGAGGTAAAAATTGTGGCGAGCTCACCACCTTGGATAGTTTTTATTCAGCTTATGGTACATAACCAATGGCGCAATCTATACGCCGTACCTGTCCGTAAAGGGTTAAAGATCAGTCATTAGTTACCAGCTTATATTGGAAATTAAATAAACCATGACATTTAAATTGTCTTGAGATTCCTTATTTTCTCATTTGTCATCTAATTTATTGAAATTAAGATTTAGCTAATATTGCAAAATCCTTTTGTTTTATAACTACGCAAAAAATGAACTGAGGAGTTGCATATATTTAATAGTTTCTTCAGTTAGGGGCATAAATTTATTCTTTGTCTAATATATATTAGTATTTTGGTGAATTTATAGCAGAATCTTAGCGTTTGAGAATCACAGATTCGAGACACAATTTTGTGAAAGATTTTCTGTCTTAGGCCGGGAATATATAAAATTTGGCTCCAGTTCTAATGTTCCGACTTTAATCCCCCGTTAGACACAATATCTAACAGATACGCATGCAGTCTATTAGAAGATTTTAACGCATTGCAGTTTGTATAGTTCTTACAGAACACTACACACTCTTGTTAGGGTTAATTATTATAGTTCCAAAGGGAAAAAAATATTAAACGAATGAACATATTATAGAATGGCCTTTATATCCGCGAGATGCATAGCGACTATTTAAGGGTGAAAATGATTGCAATTAACGGAGAGTTAATATTATGTACAAGAATGACGAAGGGAATTTTGCTTTAGTTGTCATACTTCTTATCTGATGACGTCATGGTTCACTAAAGGTTTTAAATGACCCCCAGAAAAAGGAATTGTGACAGGATAGGTCCGGTGATCGTTTCCGCCAGGGTACAGGACTACTAAATTCGCCTCTCGGTTGACCAAATGGTATAATTTAATACTGCTCAGCCCTGCGACAGAAAACGACGCGAGATGCATCGTACTGGAATAGCATGTCATGTCAAAGCAGTGACTGCTGGTATGCTGTTCATCAAAATATTCTGACAAATCTTCCTAAAACATTCTTTGGCGCAGCATAATCAAAACTGGTTTGTGCCCAATGAACAGTATCAAATCAAACCTAAAATATTCTGTCCGGTCCATCCAGACATTTAAGCGTTTGCCTTAAAACCCATTAGGGTAGGTGGAGTCGGGATGTGTAGCATGAGCAATTGAGCATGAGATTTTCTGCCGCCCCTTTTGGGTAGGCTGGGACTATGTGGGTTTTCATTCAAGCACGAGACACAGAAATATGAAGTGTTCCCCAAAAATGGTGGGTCAAAGAATTTATTAAAAATATTCGTGCATTATGAAGGTTTACGAACGTCGTCTACTGCCTGAAGATGACGGTTCCGATCCAGCATGTCCTTATGAATCTTTTTTCTGTCAAAGCTGAACCCCTTTCAGAAATTTTAGCAAATGGAAGAGAAACACCCTGAATACTAAGTGAAATATATTTTTTAAAAATTGTAAGCTAGAGAGAAACTTTAACTTCGGGAGCATTGACCAACCAGTGTTCTTCAGATTTTCAAAAGACGCACTTCCGTAATGTATACTCTAAAATTAAGATAAGTTTAATAATTTTAAGGAAATTTTCACTCCTGTGGTGAAACTAAATCTCAAAAATATGCATGAAATGAAATTTTGGGCGATTCGAAACAATTCCAAATTTAAAACTAATATTTCTTAATAAAAATAAAAGTTTCGTCATAGAGGGATGAGCTTTCACGTAAGATTTTTTTCACTTAATATCAGTTTAGCTTTTAAATCTATAAATCAGAAGTAAACTTTATTAAGAACAATTTTTAAATTTAACAAGGGAGCAAAAGTTCCTGATCGCAATGCATTGCAACGTCCATTTTATTTTTTGAGAGCAAGTTATTTTTTTTTTGTTCTTTCTGACCTACAGCTACGACATTTTGCCCATTTGGAGATGCAGTCGGGATAATACAAGTGCGATAAAAACATCAAAATGAGCAAAATTGTACTTGAGACAGTTTACATGTAAATTACAGAAATGCAGCTTAATTATTGCGATAATAATGTAACAATATTTTTGATACCATTGCTAATTGTTTCCTTTTATTCGAGGCCGCGGTGGCCTAGTGGCAAGGTTTCGGCTTTGGGGCCGGAGGGTTCCAGGTTCGAAACCCGATTCCACTGAAGATCCGCCGTGTATGGGGCCTGTTGCACGCTAAATCATACGTAGTGGCCAAACGTCCTCCCGTTGGTGTGGCATGGAAGTTTGGAGAGGGGGGTGCCAGCTGAGGTGTCGTCCTCGTCATCTGACCGTGGTTCAAAATTACGAGGTCAGTCCCAAAATAGCCCTCGTGTTGCTTCAAAACGGGACGTTAATATAACTAAACTAAACTGTTTCCTTTTATTCGAGTGTCGTAAAACTATGAATTTCGAGGTGTAACAAATTTTTCTTCGGTTAGTCTTGAACGAAATACCTAAAATATTAATTTCAGTTTTTTTTAACTTTTATTTTTAAAAATGCTTTTCGCCACTTTTTGTTCTCTCCCACTGCGTGCCCAAGAACTTTGTATCAATCTTTAATGTAGCGTTTTAATTCAAAAGCACGTATTCCATATCGATTTTAAGGCCGGCCGGCTAGAAACAAAGTACAAATTGTGTTTAAAAACAATCCCAATTCTTCTGTAAAATAATTTCAAATTGGGTATATACATCGAAATATTTTAATTTTGAAGCAGCTTATTTGGTGTCCATTTTATTCAGAGATATTAAAATAATAGACCGCTTATTTTGGACTATTGCAACTACAAAATAAATTTTAAAAAACATCAGAAAAACAACTTCGGTTGTGTTTTTCTTCTCTGTTGTATTTTATACAATCGGGATAAGAGTAAGTTCAAATGTCTGGCAATCGTTTTGGTAATTCTTGACTAATCGTGTATCCGTATGCACAATTAAAAAACATCAAGCAATATCACTGATGAAATTTAAAATAATAAAATATAGTTTCAGAAAAAGAAAGGCATGTAACTTTTTCGTAATTTTCGTTATTTATATTGGTAACTGTAATTAGCAATATTAAAATCTTTTATAGAAGCATTTAAAATTAAACTCTAGAAAAACTGTGAGCCTTAATAAAAAGAGTAATTGAAAAATCCTAGTTTAAATGCAATAAACATAATTACCTTCAGGAACATGAAAAAAATTATTAATGTTCAATGAACATTAATATTTTTTTTCATGTTGACATATTGATTGAATTATCCAATTATTATAATTCGAAGAAGCTAAATTACATATGTTTAAAAAAATTGCTTAAAATAATTTGAAAACTAATTATAGGTCTGTTTTCCTCTCAACAATTCTAGACTCTACTACATTTTTAATGTCCATTCTGATTTCGGCGTTTTACTTAGAAAAGAATACCTTCGAAGCATATTCGTTTAAGGTTGAGATATAAGTTTCAATTTTTATCTATAGAGTGTGATCCATTGGCATAGTAGCAGAGTTTCCCGTCTTCGGTACCGTAGAGTTTCAGGTCACAAACCAAATTCCACTTGACATCCGCCGAGAACACATCCAAATCCACGTCAAGTCGGCCGAGGCATATTGCTCTCTCTCTCGGCGATGAAGGCTTGAAGAGAAAGTTCCTCATTAATAACTAAGCCTTAAATAAAGTTTAAAGTGTGTGTGATAAATTTATCCTATCCCTTAAAACAAGTACTTTTTCACGCCCCTCGTATTCAAACATAAAACTACTTTAACTTACGAGTTCCACGAATCTTTGCTTTTCCAGAACAACAGTAAAACTGTTGAACTAGCAAAAATGAGGAAATTTCCGTTTCGAAAATATAAAACCCGGGAACTCGTTTTCATGGTCCTTTTCTACCCTTTGACGCTTTCTGGTAACATGCGTCGCACTCCCGAAAAAAATTACGAAATGTAAATTTTTTCATGGTCCTTTTCTACCCTTTGACGCTTTCTGGTAACATGCGTCGCACTCCCGAAAAAAATTACGAAATGTAAATTTTTATTCAGACCGAAGTCCTATTAGCATGTTTTGTAATATATTCTTGATATGCTAACATTTTAAATTGAAGAAAAGTTCATATCAGCTGCTAATAAAACTGATCAAGAATTTATGAAGCTTTAAATCTAATTAGAGTTTAAGCCACTCAATACCCTCCTCGAGCAAGCAATTAATTTATAATTCGTAAATTTGCGGTAAAACATTTATTGACTCAAAAGACATAAAATATCATTATTTACGTTCTTTAAAGCATTTTTTCAACTGGGAGTATATGCCTATACATCTTTTGTGTCTGTGTGATATTCTGGTTAAGTGTTCATTTCGGAAGAAAATGTTTTAAATAATATTACAAAACATTAATGCTGAATAGCGGGAAAATCGGCGAAAGTGCTCTCCCCCATATTTTCATGGAAGTGTCACCCATCTTTTTCTAATGAAAACTGCGGATCTTGGGCAAGGCCGGAACCGCCACGAGTACTCAGATTCTTATTTCCCTCGGAATCTGAGACCAAGACAAGGCGGAAGGGTAACAATACAAACGGGAGTGTCTACCCCCATCTGTTCCGACTTTCGCATATAATGACACAATATGGGACGTTTTGTGCTTCGTAGGTTAATGACGAAATCTGCATATGCATTTTGGATGTATTTCTTTCATCTGATTGGGTTCAAAATTTGACACAGTCAAATAATTTTTCTCGCAATACAATATACCGATTTTCATTTATGAATCTAGATGGTTGCTTTTCAGGTTTATCAGGGCCGCGGTGGCCTAGTGGTAAGGTCTCGGCTTTGGGGCCGGAGGGTTCCAGGTTCGAAACCCGATTCCACTGAAGATCCGCCTTGTATGGGGCCTGTTGCACGTTAAATCATACGTAGTGGCCAAACGTCCTCCCGTTGGTGTGGCGTGGAAGTTTGGAGAGGGGGGTGCCAGCTCAGGTGTCGTCCTCGTCATCTGACCGAGGTTCAAAATTACGAGGTCCGTCCCAAAATAGCCCTCGTGTTGCTTCTAAACGGGACGTTAATATAACTAAACTAAACTAAACTCAGGTTTATCACGTTCACATGTACGCGAATAGACAGACCAAATACAGTCGACTCTTTCATCGATTGGATACAAAAAATGATACAGTTCTACAATTCCAATGATAAATCTATGCTTAATTTTTTATATCTAGATATTTGCTTTCATGAATTATCAGTGGCGGCGAGTTGGGGGGGGGGGGGGGGGGTCAGTTGCAACCTATTTTTTTAGGTAAAAATTGGATAAATTAAATTTTATCTCATTTTAGATGCCTTAAACTAGCAATTACAAAAATACAATAGTGTTTGGGAAAAATAGCTAATTTTTTAACCAAATTTTTAAATTTGTTTTTCTACCTCCTATACTTCTGGGTCTTTTCCTGGTCTATACATTTTTTGCCCGTTCACTTTTTCCATCCAGTCGCCACCACTGTGAATTTTGTTAACGGAGGCATGGAAGGACTAACTGATAGATTCCGCGGACGGATCTCATCCGAAATTGGACAGAATTATAAGAATTCGGTGTAAAGATCAGATACTAAATTTCATCCGTCTAACTAAATGCGGTTATAAGTTATCGAATTCACAGACAGAGCAATAGACAGGCAGAAATAATCCCAAAAATGTGTTTTCCTGACTCAGATAGGTCTAAATCATGAAGAGTCGTTAAAATCCCGAGGAAGAATTTTTCTACCTCGAGAAAAATCTTTTTTCTTTTTTTATACTTCGTATAACCAGCGGGAGTGGCCTCCACGAAACTTTCTCGCATACACTGAGAAAAAAATTCTGGCAGAAAAACCATATTTGTATGGTAATGGCATTTCTGGTAATAAAACCAGAATTCTGGTGATAATTAACAAAATTTACGGTATTTAAATCATTTATTTAATAATCTTACTGTTCGTTCTGGTAACGGTTTACGAGAATTTCTGGTTTTCGAAATTATGGCTCTTTTTACCAACATGTTTAGTAAAATTACAACGCTGAAAAGTTAATTTATCAGCAAAAACGGTTTTCATACCATATACTTCGTTTTTTTACGAGAATCACGATAAAATTACCAGATTATTCCTCAGAAAGTATCGTTCATTTTACCATATGTCTGGTAATTTGACCATGTTCAAACCTCTGGCACCTACCAAATACAATGGTATTAGTGAATTCATTTTTTTTATCATGCCAGATGTTAAATCTCACCTCTTCATATAACTTCATTTCCAAACTGAAACTTTCATCACTAAGTGAAACTGAACCCACTAAACAGATACATAAAACAGACGCCACTATGGATTGATCCATCCGGGTATAGAATCGTTTCACACTTCAAACCTTCATTTAATGTCCTTATTTTGAGTGATTTATTGGTATACTTGAGGAAGAACTTTAACTACTTCCATCCAACAAAGTGCCGCCGCATCTTTCTGTGTTCGCTCGGCCATGTTTAGCAGGACGGGACATTCTCGCATTGGCGGTATTTGAAGAACTGTTACAGGATTTTACTGGTAAGTACTAAATTTTATTTTGAATTCATTTTTCGGTAATGTTGAATTAAGTATATATCTATTTAAATTATTTGTGAGTATGTATTTAAATAAAATTTCTCATTTATTGAAAGTTAAAAATTTGTCAGCTGAGTAAATTGAATGTCGAAGAAAGAAAAAAAAATAAATATATGCATATATATGTTCACAAGAATACTTTATTTGTAGTTTCTTTTCATGTCACTCGTATTAAACTTTTTTTTTGTTTATGCCGAGTCGGTGGCCTTCGACCCCCATTACATTTGAATTTATAAATTAAACGTAAAAATCTTTAAATAATTAGCAAATTTCTTAGCTCATTTTCATAGCTGTTTTACGATGTGAAAAAAAATGAAAATATTTTGTTCACTTCCTTAATGCATTTAATGTATTCTTCATCGATGTTCTACCAATAATTTAATATTTAATTGCCGTTTATTTTTAAATACCTTTTCCTCATAAGTCAATTAAGTTTAAGTTCGTTTTGCTACCATTTCCTGAAATAAAATGTCGAAATTTTACTTTTTTTAAAAATTAAGATTATGAATACTAGGTTATTAAACAATTATTACAAACGTATGAAGATATGTTTAATTTTATTTTCATGTGTATGGTGAAAAGGAATGCGTCAAAATTATTCAATTTGCAATAGTTTTTTTGTTACATCAGATAATGGTAAAAGCAAAAATTAAATAATTTGATATTTTATGTATCATCATTTTTAAAAGACAGACTTTTATTCACTATGAGCTTTGTATTCTAAAATATATTTACATTGCTGCAATGTTTTTTCCTTTTTTTTTTATCTCCATACTCATTACCGAAAACTTCTATTAATGGTTGTCAGTTTTAATATAGGGAATATTTGATCAGCTTGTATTTTGATTTATTAGTATTTTAATAGTAGATGATCCAGTTTTGGCCACATTGGATATGTTTTTCCAATAATTAAACCAGTAATTTCAAATCAACTAATAAGAAGCATTCAAATACTTTAAACAATCCTTATTTTACTATTTTCAATCTGATTGGTTCATTTTTCTCAAACATGTGATTTGTAAAAAAATTAAATGCATGAGCATTTATTGTAAACTCACAACTGTTAAGGTTTTTGTTAAGGAACAAGTATTTGCAGTTTTTCATCATCAAGCTCTCAGAATTAAATGATTAATCTAAAACTTATTACCCTTAGGGTTATTGAGGTAAGCTTTCTTTTTATTCTGATTTCATATCAAAATTAATTATTTTTAAGATTAAATGGGCGGTGGCCAAAACTGGTACTTGAAATTTACTATATGTGCCAGTTTTGGCCACACATAAATTAGCCACATGTTTTAAACCATTACATAAATTTAAAAATTCCTGGATGAAATAAAATCAACTAATTTAGTTTTGTTTCTAAAATAAAAGTAACTGATTTAGTTTTGTTTGTTTTCATTTTACATAGTAATGGCTCCAATTAAAAATAAGAAGGCAGGTAGCATTTCCATAAAAAAATTTTGCTACTCACTATCTAAAGTTGGTAAAGGCCATTCAAAATGGAATGTCAAAAACATCTCCATTTTGAATGTTTACCTCACATTTATGTTAGAAAATTTCAACTTGAGGAACCTGACTCGAATGATGAGGAATATTTTTTTTTGTATGCATGGATTGCTCTAATTTTAAAAATGATTGATGAATTTGATTAATGTTGTAATTAAAAATTATAAAAATACATATTTGTGGATATTGTTAGTGAGTATAATACTGCAAATTCTTGATTTGTAAGATTTTTAAAAAAAGCTTTTGCAATGTTAAGTTTATTCCTCTCCCCATTTTTTTTTTCATATTTTATCAAAAAAAAATTATACAAGCATATATAATTTGTATTTTATCAGCCAAATTAAATTATAGTTTGTATTTTACAACCAAATTAAATTATTCTTTTCTGCATTTTTGTTTATTTTTTTTAAACTGAAATCTGCAGCTAAAATCAGTTTAGGTAAATTTTTTTACATATCTTTATAAATTCCTCAAAAAAATCACATTTAAAATAACAGAAAATAATGTACTAAACTATATATTGCATAAAAATGATTTATTTTTACTTAAAATTCATTAAAATGTCTGTTAAAAATATAATATTAGTGTGGCCAAAACTGGTGCATAGAGGTGGCCAAAACCAATTCAGTGCAAATTGGGTAATTTATTTAAAAAATTAATAACTCAAAATCTGAAATATTCTTCAGAAAAATGTCATAACTAGCAGAAAGCCAATAAAATTTGCTAAAGAATAGTATATATAGTAGTAGTAAAGAATAGTATGATTTAAACAGTCATCCACTGTGAAATTTCCATTTCAAATTTTCTCTTAAGGTTGCCAAAACTGGATCATCTACCCTATAATTATTAACATTAGGATAGTGTTTGATACCTTATTGGACTTTTAAACTTTGAATTAGATTTTAATCTAATCTAAATGTGAGTTTGTTTTTCCTTTTTTTCTGATATTTTGATGTCACAAGTTTATTAATTTGCTTAATGTATAACTCGCAATACTTTAGTACCCAATTGTAGTAACTCAAAATAATTTAGTGGCTAATTGTTGTGTAGAAAGAAATTTGTAAAAATACTAAAAATGTATTCTAGAATTTTTTGATTGATTGCAATTGTATTGAAAAATAAGTTATTTTTACAAATTTGTTCATAGAAAATGCCGGTACTCAAGCATTCAAAGACAAAAAATCAAACTACAATTATTTAATAGGACTATGTAAAATATATTATGATTGTTTTCAGGAATATAGTTTGTACTTTATAGAATGTGTAATCTTGTCTTTTAGTTTAGTTTTTGCAAAGTTAAAATAGTATCAAATTTTAAACAAATGTTTTCATGTAAATTAGATTAAGCATTAAATGAACACCTTTATTCACACTCTTACTGTAAACCTTAAGAAGGAGATTAATGGTGAGTTTTCTAAAAATGCACATTTTTGGTCATTTGTTTTGATATTCTGATGCAGAAAAGAATAGATTTTTGTCAATGTAGTCGAAAACGGCAAAAGTATTAAGTGTAATACGAATTAACAAGCTAGTATGTTAAATATTTTAGCTGCTTTTTTATGTTAACGCATATGTATTTTCACAATTCTTTCTTCAACTTTGTTGTTTTCTGTATTCTATTTGTAAACTTCTTGCATAAATATAATATGAAAATTATCAAAATCAAGTTATCATAAGAACAAATTGAAAGAATGTTCCTATTACGTTTTGTTTCCTTCATAACTTGAACATCTTTCTATTATTTATACTGTGCTTCTTAAAACTGTTATATCTAAAATTATATATTTTTTATGAAGAATATGGATGGGTGGAATATGTATAATTCTTTTTTGTGTTTAGATTTTTTTTTACTTTCATATCTATGCATTTATTTATAGTTTTTTAAAGAATTGAAAAAAGTAAATTGTAAGCTTAGTAAATTGTAAGTATAAGTAACTTATAATCGACATATAATCTGCATAGCTCCTAAACTTGAACTGTGTCATTTAAAGAGTCTCTACTTTATTTCCTATTCATGTCTTCTGTATTTTCTGAGATCTTATTTTTGGAGAAATTACTATTCTCTTTCTTTACTGGACAACTCTAAAGCAACAATGTAGTAACTAAAATTAAATTTACGCAAGTTATGAAAATATTGAAATAAATAAGATGTATAAGGTTCAATATAATTTTTGAACATATCGAATAGCTATTCTAAATATATGCTGCTAAATTATATCGAATACATAATTGAAACATTTTTAATTTGATCAATTATTATATTTATTAATTTACAAAATAAATATATAAATCTGAATGATTTTCATTTTTATTTAATTATTTATTAAGAAAGTTAACCTATGTTAAGATGCAATAGTTTTGAGTAATTGGGTAGTTTTCCACTCCAGGTTTTTAAGTACATTGTAGAGTTAAATTTCATTGCTCACACAAACATAAGGGATTTTAGAGAAAGAAACTGAGATTTTAGAAGGGAACATTACCTAAAACTCTAAATACATTTATTTATGTTTAAGTACTTTTGAAATTGGATTCACTTCTTTTGGAACAACGAGGTCACTTCACTTGATTTGTGATGTAAATATAAAAATTCTGGTATGATATACGAAATTTTTCTGTAATTCTATTTTTCGAATATAAATTATTTTTCAACAAAAAAAAAATCAATTTTCTTTGAAAGAAAAAACTGTCGCTTTTTTAAAAATATATTTAGTTTTACATATTCTTAAAACGTTCACGGGTAGCGTAGCTTAATATAATATTCAGAGAAGATTCCAAAAGTGGAGCCACTAAAACACAAAGGTCTAGGAAAGACACATGTATTCAAGGTGTCAGTTTATAAGATTGAGACAATATAATTTTTTTTTTTATTTCTTTGGGAACAAAATTTTCTTCCCCTGCAAATTACCTTGAAAAATCTTATGTGCTAAAACCGCTAGCACGTTTTCACAAATCATGATCAAGACTTATAAAAATGGTGTTATTATCCAATAAGAAAATTTTGTCAAACAAAATAAGCAGAATAAATGTAATGCTTTGTTGAGAAGTTTTAATAACAGTGACTTTGAAAATGTTCTCATTTTGAGGCTACTAAGCATCTCTGTATTAATATGCACATATCGTTTATCATATGGATTTAGTCTACCTATTCATAACAAAAGAATTGTAATTAAATGGTTAGTTTTTGAGAAAAAACAAATATTTTGAAAATTGTTGAACACGAGTTGAACTTATTTCGTTTATTACAGTTAATGGAAATTTTGTATTTATACAAATAGCACAATTTTAAAAACTCTGATCATGCTCGTTCAAAATGTACTGAATGTATAAATTTTAATACGGAAGTTGCAGTGGGAAGAAATTTAGTTTATATAAATAATGCCTCTATTGAGGTATGAAAGTCAGATAATATCAATTGAGGAATGAAAATCGGAACAAACATCTTGAATATATGTTTTATAAGCCATATATTTTGACAACCCATTTTACCTTACCCGACTCTATTCAGGGTTCCCAGAAGCCCTCAAAATGCACTAATAGGGCACTTATTTGCATATTTATTTTTAGGGGCTTAAAGGCATTATTCATAATTTAAATGATTTTTCAATATTTCATAATTTTTCTTTTGTTAGGTTACCTCAGATGTTGAAGGAGATTTGCAGTGTTGGAAATTTCGAAGCCAACAATTTCTGCACTGTATCCGAGAATGAATCGATGTAGTCAAGTCCTTACTCTTTATCGCAGAATATCACTTAAGCATAACATTTAAAGTTATATCAAATTGAAAAAAATTGTATTTTGTCATTTTCTGTTATTTATTTTGTAGTTTGCTGTGTGCTAAAGATTTTTCTTATGTTCATTTGTATTTGTTCACAGATATGATCTTAATTTTTATTATATTTGTGCCCTCAACAGTTGTCTCATAATATTTACCACTTTTTCGTCATTTAAAAAGCACCTGTATCAACATGATGAATTTAAAACTAAAAATACAAATATGTTAACTTATAGAACATTTGGATTTAAATCTTTTCTAAAGTGTAAGTTTATTTCACATTTTAAGGAACATGATATTATTTTCTGCCCTCTAAAGAATTGTCAGCTGAAATATGCAGTTTATTCTTCTTTTAAGTCACATTTGTCAAGGTATCACTCTTGTTATGTGTTAAATGATTTTAAGTGAGATCTTAACACATGTCAAAAACAGAAATCAGGTACAACTGTCTCAATCGGTTCCCAATCATGTTGAAAATTTCAGGGAGAATTCAATATTGATCCCAGACTACAATAGAAATGTTGTATTATTTATTTCGAAAATGCAAGAAAAATTTTTGCTGCCCAGTTCTACAATTTGTGAATTAATAAATGCAGTAAATGAATTCCAAACAGGTTCTGTTTCATTAACTAAACAGTCTATAGTAGAAACTCTTAAAGAAAACAATGTAAATGAGAAGGTTCTAAACTTGGTTTTAAATAATCCTGCAGCGAGTAATTAAAATTCCACTTTTAATGTTATGAAATCTTAATATTCTCAGAAAAAATTTCTGAAGGAAAACTTTGGTTTGGTTGAACCTGTGAAATATATGCTCAAGTCGAAAACTCAAGTTTCAAACTACCACTATGTACCTATTATAAAAACTATTCAAGCATTTTGCAAAAATAATGAAGTTTTAGATTGTATAATGTCTACATTGGAAAGTAAAAATGCAAATATTTTGTCAGATATTCATGATGGAACCAATTTTAAGAACAACCCTTTGTTTCAGTTTTCCAAATATACAAATTTTGCTATATTTTGATGAATTTATGGTTTTTAACCCATTAAGAGGTAATCAAGCAAAACACAAGCTAGGTGCATTTTATTTTACACTAGGAAACATTCCCATCTAAGTATCGTTCTTCAGGGAAAGATATGCAGTTAGCTAATTTGTGCAAATACTCAGATATAAAATACTTCGGATCTAAAGCAGTTCTCCAACCTCTGATAAAAGACCTAAAGTTATTAGAAACACCGATGGAATAATTATTTCAGGAATACCTCATAATGTTAAAGGTGGAATTGTTTCTATAATAGGTGAGAATTTAGCTGCTCACCAAATAGGTGGCTATGTTACTAATTTTAGTACAAATGTATGTTGTTGTTGCTTTTGCATAGCAAATAAAAGCGATATGCAGGCTAATTTTACAGAATCTAAATTTGTACAGCGTACAAAACAATTGTATAAGCACCATCTGTCGTTAGTAAACAAGGATTCAATGTATACATCTGTTTATGGTTTCCTTTTAACTTTTTAAAATATTTTCATTGCAGTAACATGCTACCGCCAGATGTAGTGCATGATTTACTAGAAGGTGTTGTTCCATTTGATTTGCGTTGATTATAAATTATTTTATAGTTAAGAAGTATATAACCCTATCACAATTAAATTGCAAGATCAAGCATTCAAAATTTGGGTTTTATGATGCTGCTAACAAACCAACCATAATTTCAGAACCTTCTCAGAAGGGTATTAAAATGATTGCTGCCCGTACGTAGTCCTGTTGAGATTTCTGCCATTATTTATTGGTCAAAATGTTCCAGATTCTGAACCTGCATGGTGTCTTCTCTTAACATTAAAAGAAATAGTAGATATTGTTCTTGCACCAAAAATCAATTCATCTTGTGTGTCTCATTTGTCACACTTGATTCAAAATCATCACAATCTTTTTAAAGTTATTTCCTTCTGTTAAATTTACACCTAAATTTCATTTTCTTTTACATTATCCACGACTTATTCTTGCATTTGGCCCACTAACTTGTTCCTGGTCAATGTGCTTTGAGGCGAAGTATTTATATTTTAAACATGTTGCCAACGCATTAAAAATAATCTAAATTTGCCATACTCATTGGCCTAAAGACATCAACAGCTACAGTGCTATTATAATTTGGAATCTTTACGACCTATAGGGAAAAAGAATTCAGTGATAAGTGGGAAAATCGTAGATATAAACAATTATTCAACAGAGATCACACGATTACTTTCAGACTGTGAGGAATTTTATTCATTAAAAAAAAGTAGAATTAAATGGTCTGATTTACAAATCAAGAATGTGCCTTGTCTCTGGATTTCATAATGATGAACCAGTTTTTGAGAAAATCATAATAATTTTAAGGTAAGGTACTTGTACAAAATTTGCTTGTCACACATTTACGAGCAGCACTCTTTTCCTAGGATGTTTCAAGTTAGAAAGTTCAAAAGATATTAAAATTTTGAAATTTCAGGATTTTGTTGATGTTTATCCTCTATCAGATATAATTATTCAGTGGTTATTCAAAAGTATTGTTTATTTAACCCCAAAGAATAAATGTGAAAAATTTTCAAAGCAGTCAAACTCCAAAAACAATATCAACTTTTCACAGTTCCTTACGAATAAAGAATGTTGACGGCTATTTTCAAGTGTTGCATTGCACCATTTTGATGTATTTTTTACTTCATTTTGTTTACGTTTGAACTTATTTTTTACTTATAATGCATTTACATTATGATATTCATGTTTCATATAACTGAATCTGCACATTACATTATTGATTTCTTAATTTTATTCTCTGTGAAGGATAGAGACAAACCATTACTTTCCCATGGAAAAAATTCATTTAAAAGCAAACTTTTTTTTGCATGCATGTCAGAACTGATTGTTTTCTGAAATTGTTGATAAATATGTTGTTCTGAATTGTCATAAAATATATTATAATATATGTGTAATCTTTAATGAAATGTTTCAAAAGCTGTGCATTTTTAATATTGAATATGCTGTTATATAAAATAATTTGCTTGTGTATAAACTTCATTTTTATGTATTTTTTAATGTAGCAGATGCAATACGAACTACAATCACTGTAAAAATAAATTTTTTGAAGTGAAATAAGCTTTTCATTCGTGTGTTAGTTTATTCAAATGATGTTTATTACTATAGAGATCAGTTATGAAAAATCTAATAAGATTAAAAGTTAAAGTTTGAAACAAAAAAGCATTTTATCAGTACATTCTGAAATACAATAAACCATCTTGTTCTCTTGCTATTTAAATGTCCATGGTAATCAAAATGTTACGAGTAAATTATTTGGAAATATATCTAAGCGTTACAATTGTGTCTGTAGAGGAAGGGACATTTTTTAAAATAAAGTAGAACTGTACACATTTTCAAATATAGGTGCAAGAATTTTTATTTGCAAACCATATTTGGCAATTTATATTAATCTGATTTTATTCGATTGTTCTTGTTTTAATATATTATCGTAAAAAAAATATGTGCTGTATTGTTTTTAGCAGACTAGAAATGCGTACATTTATAATACTATAATATACAAGTACTTTTGTAATATAGTATACACCTAGAAGTTGTCACTTCTGCCTTGTGGTCTTACGTGTATCCGTTTGTTTTTATTTACAAAGGAAAATGTCTAAAAGCACAAGAAAAATTGAGCTACTTCAAAGAAATCAAGAAGGGAGTAAGCTAAAATTTTGAACAATTCATTGTGAATTTATTTTTCAGGTTTGTATAGAAAGCTTGCAATTTAGAGAATTATGTGTTTCAATGAAAAATACAGTTCCATTTGGAAATGAAGCAGAAAAAGTTTGTTTATGCTATTAAATTAAATGTTTGATTTTCCTTTTTAAAGTTTCCCTAATTATTAATCTCTGAAAAGTTGAATTAAATTTGCAATTTAAATGTTTTAATAAACTAATAATTTAAAAACAAGTACTGCATAAATGAACAAAAAAAATTCACAGTAATAGTAGGCAGTATCTCAGTTTGACTTCACATGTATCGTACTTAATGTATTGGGAAAATACCTGATTGTTAAAGGATTTATGGGAAACCATTATATGCATGGACTCTCATATCTTTACAGAAAAATGAAGCATTTTTTCTGAAATTGGAACAGTAATGCAATCTTGGGTTTTTTAATATTTGAAAAAAATTCAGTTTGAATATTCTATAAAATTTTCTACATAAGTAAATTAAATTGTCAGAGGCATTGCTTAAATTTCCAGATACTTCAAGTGGTTCTTATGCTTCACTCAAAATTTTCAAATTAAGTATTAAAGCTTAATATGTCATTATTTTATTTCAATTTCAGCATAAATACTTCAAATTTTATTGGAGAAAAATGTAAGGATACTGATAAACATTTTAAATTTATTATTGCAAATCTGAAATGATTTATTTTATATGAAATCATTAATAGAAATTCAATTTTATGTCAATCCATTGCACAGTGCATATGGTTATACCATATATATATACCATTCCATGGTTCAACGTATTGCCATTCCATGGTTCAATGTATTACCATCCCATGGTTCAATCAAAGCACCAGTTGATGGAGTCAAGTTTCACCATGCTATGGTGACAACTATCCATGCACCATATTTTGGTGAAACGTTGAACTACTACTATTGTTACCAATTCTAAATTTAATAAGTATTATACACTGTTCAATAAATTGAAGTTAGATTTGAAATCTGTGCTTTTGTTTTCTTAAATACTTAAAATAAATTCACTGCATATTATGTATATTAATAAAGGGAATTAAATTACCAAGAAATGATAAATTTTAGTAATTATAACATCACTTAATAAATTTAACAATTTGTAAAAATGAGTCGAGTTTTTGTATTTATTTTCATAGTTCTTTTTTCACTCTGCCTCAGGCATTTGTATATTTACAAACATTCTGCTTTTTTCAAAATCGTAGTGATGTTGAGAATTGAGTAAAATTTTACCGGTTAAAAAGCAAAAATAAATAAATATTAATGCGATTGGCATTATAAATGGACATACCGTATCTCAAATTTTACCAGATAATTTGTAATAGAACCAGAGTTATTCTGGTAAATTTATCAAATTAAATGGTCTAAATTACCATCTTATTGGTAATAGAACCAGAGTTATTCTGGTAAATTTATCAAATTAAATGGTCTAAATTATCATCTTATTGGTAATAGAACCAGAGTTATTCTGGTAAATTTATCAAATTAAATGGTCTAAATTACCATCTTATTTGGTAGTATTACCTTTGTGTACGGTAATAATACCAAATTCCATACCAAACAGAGTGGTAAATAAACGATATTTTTCTGGTTATTTTACCATAAAGTCATTACTAAACTGCTACGGTAAAAAATACCGTACTTTATGGTGTTCCATATGAGCCAGAGAATACGGTAAATTTTACCATATTCTGGTAGTTTTGACCAGAATTTTTTTTCAGTGTACGACTAACACGGATGGGGGAAAAAATACACAGAGCGCCAGAAAACATGCGGTATTCTCTAAAGTGGGGAAAACGCTTCAGCCCTTTTTTTGCGTCGTAGAATGGGCAAAAAACCGAATATGCAATTTTAACGCCTTTTTTTAAACCGATTTAAAAGAAAATTCGACACAAATCTACAATTAAGGTTCCAAGACTACATACGAAATTTCATTTATCCAAGTCGTTTCTTTTAGAAGATATTGTCTTTAGAAGTATGCGATTAAACAGACCGACAGACAATCAACCTTTTCACGGAAAATTTGATACGGACCTATATTCCTGATCATAAAACTGTGTACCAAATTTTATCCATCTAGCTATTCCAGTTTTTGAGTTATAGTGTTCACATGAACGCGAACAGACTTGCTTACCGTGGACGGATTTTGTTCAAAATTTGAAAGAAACCTACAAATTATGTGTAAAGATCACCTGCCAAATTTCATTTCTGTAGCTGTAATGCGTTTCGAGTTATCGTGCTCACAGACAAACACACACGCAGACATAATTCCAAAATTGTGTTTTTCGGACTCAGGGTTGTCTAAAATGTGTAGATTCGTCAAAATCGCGAGTTCAAATTTTTTGACGATTACAATACTTTCTCTTTGTAAACTTCGTATACGAGAAAGTAAAAAAACGAAAAAGAAATAAAAATCGATGCATATTATAAAGACCCACTAGTAGGTTCTGACAATCAAACGAGAGATATAATATTTCGAATAGGCTGGACGTACTCTCATTCTCAATATTTTAAATTTAGAATATCAAAATTGCATTACTTCCGCTCTCGCATGATCCGATTTTGAATGGATAGTTTATGACTCGTATTAGCAGCTACAATGAACGGACAATGGAAATTTCTGATGTACGACGATGCTATTCGATCAATTCGAGCTTCACAAACACAATTACTTCAAGCGTTAAACGTAATCATTTAAATACAATATAATTCAGTATTTTATTCGAATACTGCTTTGATCTGAAAGTCGCATTCGATACATAAATATGCTATTAGCGATTGTTTTACTTTTGAGGTCATTCTGTTTTCGATTCCATGATCGACGTCGATAATTTTGAAAAACACCCAAAAACACTCTTTAATTTCTTTTTTAAATACAATGAAGATATTGCTTAGGGAAATCAAAGGCGTCTGTTCAAGTAACTGTGAAAACACCTGAGAATATTGTATTGCTTCATAAGGGTACATTTTTTCAAAATAAATTTAATAAAGACAATTTGAAAAATACAAATTTGTTTACGTAATAAAAAGTAGTTTTTTTCAATCATTTACGTTTTATTTTAGAATTTATGATACATTTTTATAAATATTGCTATATCTTGAATTTGATTTTTTCTGATATACATTTCTTTCTTTTTTTTTTTTTTTGAAGAATTTTTCACTTGTGGGCACTTAATACATTTGTTTCGATTTAGTAGCATTCTTAACCTTTAAAGGCTCAGTGTTGCTTGAAAGCAACATACCCAATTTTGACCAAGACTGAAGCTCTAGTGTCTGTTTTGACAATAGGATACATACTGAAAATTTTATTAAATCAATTTAAAACGTATAGATGGCAGCCTGAGGGCTGATAAAAAAAATTGGTTTTTCACTTGAGGCTGCATCTTTTTAGCTTTGTACACTTGAGAATACCATATTTTATTCTACATTGTTGAATGAAATTCCTTATCAGTATTATCATTTATTAAAATACTTCTGTGTTTGAATTATAGAATTTTATCAAGGAATATTTTTCTGAAATAAAGCCAAATGTAATCGGTTGGTAACAAACTGTTTTTTTAGCCACAAACCATACTTAAAACAAAATAGGATTTTTAAACCTTCCAGCGGGCGCGCCTGCACAAATTTTACGACAAATCGTGCATCGTATTACATAAATATATCGTGATATTTTACAAAAATAAATACAGCTTTTATGTATGTTATCTGTATTTATTAACTTAATAGTAAACAAAGATTTTACAAATAAAAATTGCACTTAAATTTATAAAAGAACGATGTAAATATGTAATTCGATGCACAATGCATCTCTTGAAAACGGGGCCCGCTGGAAGTTTCAAGTATTTTTCAACATATTTTATTCAAGAAATGAAAGTCAAAAAAAACATTTTAAAATCAATTTTTTTCAAAAATCGGGCTATTAAGGGTAAAATTTCCATACAATAAAAATAACAAAGAATCAGCATTTCAAATAATTGACTCATGATCTACAAGTGACATTTCCAAAATTATATGAGAAGATAATCTATTGAATATAACTTTTAACAGACTTTCGTTAAAGCTGCCAAATCCTAGTGGTTGTCTCGGCTTCGTGATCAGAATTTCATATCATGCACGCATGATCTATTGTCGACATTTTCATGTTAACCATATTGATCTAATTTCTTATATATATTTCTTCTATTTTTCATTCATATACTTGAATGCTACCTTGGAATTGTGGCAGTCTTGGCTTCGTGATCAGAATTTCACGCAATGTGCAAATGATCTATTAGTGACATTTCATATTTGCATAGGAATCTAATCTATATATAAAAGAGAAAGTCACTCACTGACTCATCACCAAATCTCCTAAACCACTGCGACTAGAAATAATAAATTCGGCAGGTAGTTGCTTCTTGGGCAGTAGGTGTTCACCAAGAAACGATTTTTCGGAATTTTAATTAATTAAAAATTACATTAAATTTTAAAGTTTTTCCGCAATAACTTCGGAGCATATACGTAATTGTACAAAAGCCATTTTAACATCTTAAATTTCAAAAAATTAGCTTATCAATGATAACAAATTTCATTTCCATGCAACATTCTGTTTAATTTTAATTATTTTTTGAAATGAATTCAAACACAATTTCCAACAATGTTTTTGTTATCGCCTGCTGAAAGTATTCTATTCATGAAATATTTCATATAAAAATATCCAATAATTATACTACACGAAGTCTCGGGTGTCAGCTAGTTCATTATATAGCATTTTTTTCACAGATGCTTGTAACTGCTGCCGTGCACTGGTAATAATTTCGCCTTCGTACTCAGAATTTCATCTATTACACATATGATCCATTAGCGACATTTTAATATTTCACATCAAACTTATTTATTACATACTATTTTTCCCACAGATGTCCGTTAAGGCTGCCGTAGCTTGGTGGCATTCATGGTTTCGTGATCAGAAGATCGCAGGATTGATACTTGATTTAATGGAAGATTCGTTCTTACATGAGAGTCTGATCTATGTTAAATTTTATCATTATGGGTCAAATATAATAAGGGAATTTGGGTCATCTGCGCGTCATTCAAAATTACGGATATCTTACCTTCGTATGGTTTATAATCTATCCAAGCCATCAGTTCGTGATTCTAAATTGCGATTTTTGAAGGATGATAGAATAATTTTCATCAAATAATTACTATTATTCCCATTTTTAGAAAAAATAAGGTTAACTATCACAAAGAACAAGTTCCCATTACTTTAATTTTTATTTTCCGCTTTAATTTACTACATTTTAGTAATATTTATAATGTTTGTTAATCTAGAATGATTACTTACCTTAAACTATTTTTCCCCTTTACTTTATGAAACTAAACAGTCCTTTGAAAATTGATTTTAAAAATCATAATCTCTGTATTAATAACATTTAAGATGAACTGAGAAATGAGCTTATTTTTATTCATTTTACATTCGCATATGAAATTATTAGAGTGGGATAAATATATTACAATTTGAAGAATTGGAAATTTGATACTTGATATATGGGCGCCAAAGCAAATGTCTCCAAAAAGTGCGAAATTTCGTAAGATTTTCTCAAATGATGTGATGCGCTTCGAAGGCACATGCCCATTCTCCAATCCTGCTGAAATTTCAAAACTGCGTCCCTGATGGTTGAAAACTTTGTTCCTTTAGGTGATGCTCGACAGGCTGTTAAAATCTTGATTTTGAAAAAATGGCAAAGTGTTTGGGACGAACAACAGGTTAATAAGTTGCACGAATTCCATCCTTCTGTCCGATATGCTATAATTTCTAATTTATATCGGAGACAAGATGTCATTTTAACTCGCCTCAGAATTGGCCATACCAGACTTACACATAAACATTTACTATGTTCAGAGCCGCCTCCTATGTGCTCGAGGTGTCAATCTATTCTCTCAGTTAGACACATTTTAATTGAATGTCCAAATTTTAATATCTTCAGACTTAACCGTTTTGGTAGAAACATTACTATACGAGACTTGCTGGGGGAAAATCCCCATCAAAACCTCTTTTTATTTCTCAAAGATATTGGTTTTGACAAACTAATTTGAACACCTTTTTACAATCACGTACTTTTTAAAAGACCACTTTTAACTTTTTCCTTTTCGAAATAGAATATCTATTAACTTGGTAACATCTAAGTACCATGTGTTTGGCGCAGCATAGTCAAATATGGCTCTTGTACCAGAAAACACAACACAACCAACCAACCAACCTGCTGAAATTTCGATGCGATATTATATGCAGCTGGCCAGATTCCTTATCTAATAGCAGTAAGTGCATACAATAAAGATGAGATTAAGTCAGTATCGCGTATCTGAGATTAGCTGCACTCTCTCGAGTGTTAAAACATTAAAGCATGTATAAGGGAAGAATAATTATAGACTAGTTTCTAGATAGCATTGCAACCGATATCGGCATGGGTTTGAACGGCACACAAAGGCAGCTATACGATTGTCGCTACAACAATGCGATATCATTTCATGTCGCATCACTGCGATAATAGTCGAATGGCCGAAAGAATCAATGAAAAGCATTGCTTCTAAAAGGTATTATTGTTGAAACAATCATGTGAAATAAACTTGTTCGTTCAGTATCATGCCATTAGAGATAATTTTCTCTTCAGAATTTTGTTGATAAAATTTTCGAAATTTCGGCTGTATTTTCCTTGTATTTGCAAAAAAATGCATTATGTGACGAGTATGTTTATCTTTCTGATAAATTTATCGGAAGTTTATGGTCTGCAAATTGTAAGAGTCTTTAAATTTTTTTATGGTACTATAGTTACTAAAAAGAATATGCAATCAAATGTTATAATACATGCAATGGATATATAATGGGATAATGTCTGAAAAGACTATTTAGTGAAATGATCCTGCACGATATGAATGAAAAACATAAAGTAAAAATTTTAAATAGTCACGTCATAAAAAGTTCTAGTCCCTCCATGAATAAATTGTATATTTTTGTTCAATAAACCTAAAAGTGCATATATTTAATGGTGGCTTCTCTGCTTGATGCATGAATTTGTTCAAATTTTCAATTTGAAATCTTATATTAAAGATTGTGATAACGAAAATTGTATAAATGTCTATCATTATAAAATCGTAACCACTGTAAATTTCGTTGTATATTAGTCCAACGATCGTAAAGGACACTTGTTACCCTTCAAACTTCGTGTATTATCGTATAGAAAGATCGTTTTAGAACACTAATAAAATGAATTTTTAAAAAATCCTTTTTTTTTCTAGTGCGGTCCTTTAATGTGTGATGCAATTTTCCGAAGTAATATTTTTTATGTATACAAAAATCTTGTTAAGCAATTCAAAATTATTGTTTATATATGTATGTTTATTACTTTTTATATTAATAACTATTATACGTTGCTTCAATAATGTCAGGACTTTTGAGCAACGCGAAACTATGAGGGATTTAAGCTCGTGACTTTTTCGCGATACACCCTCATTCATACATGTAGTATAATTTATAAACTCTAACGCAAGAGTTGCTAGATGAAAGAAAAGTTATCTGATTGCTTATTCCATAGATAGGAAAAATGAAATTTTATCATATGACATTTTATGCTTTTAAAGTAAAACTCTGGTAGCTGTTATATATTCTTAATAACTTCTGATACATTTAAAGGTCAGAGGACATAAAGTCTTATTTACCTTTCATTTATCACAGTTTTCTTATGTTATGGGATTATTAATTAGTTCGAATACTGCAGTATAATACCTATTATAAATAAATCAACCGACATGAAACGAAAACATCAAATGCTTTATAACTTCTTGATGGAATATTAGACGGTGACTAAAACTATTTTAGGACTATATAAATATTATTTTTTATAAATCTTCCTTCTCTGAGCTTCACTTTCTCATTTCTGCTGATCTAGATTAACTTAAAACCTATAAATATCCGATGATGAGCAATCTAATTAGTCCCTGTTTTCCTCTTTTTAACATCAGTTACAACTCAAGTGGTCATCATGAGAAAATGTAGGCGGCCATATCACCGATGAATGAAGATAGATTAGAATGAAGAAATACGTTCCTTAACGTATCTTAGGAATATACAGGGCCGCGGTGGCCTAGTGGTAAGGTTTCGGCTTTGGGGGCCGGAGGGCTCCAGGTTTGAGACCCGATTCCACTGAAGATCCGCCGTGTATGGGGCCTGTTGCACGCTAAATCATACGTAGTGGTCAAACGTCCTCCCGTTGGTGTGGCGTGGAAATTTGGAGAGGGGGGTGGCAGCTCAGGCGTCGTCCTTGTCATCTGACCGAGGTTCAAAATTACGAGGTCCGTCCCAAAGTAGCCCTCGTGTTGCTTCTAAACGGGACGTTAATATAACTAAACTAAACTAAACTAAACTAAACTAAACTTAACTAAACTAAACTTAGGAATATACAGCGTTTCCACACTTATCTTGGTCCAATATCTAATTTCTAAACCATCAAAGATAGAAATATAGTTCCAATTGAAAAAATTCTTCAAATGAGCTTTAAACACATTTTGTACTTTTGAGACTATAAATACATTTCTGAAAAAGTTACGAATTCTAATATTTTATACAGTTCCCCGGTACTATCAGTCATATTTAGTAAAATACTTTTCACACACTAACATTTTAGACAAAAAATTGCCACTCTTCAGCGACTAAAACTGACCGAGTTATCAAGCTTTGAACATCGCTGATTTAGACCACTTTACACCATTTCAATAGCCGCCTCGAAGACGATCCACCAATCAGTGCGTAACATTTACTCGTCAAGGCCACTGATTGGTTTAAAATTATGAAATTCAAAGCTCCATAACTTGGTTAGTAGGGCTGGCCGAAAAAGTCGAAGTTTCTTAGATCTTTTTGCGGTAGTGCGGAAACGTTGCGAACTCTCATCATTAAAAAGTGTCCAGAACCTTTTAACTCTGAATTGATATCTTCTGTCACCTCAATGGGCAGAAAGATGAGGAAATTGAACCAAAAATGGTCAAAATTCAAAAATTAATTTAAAAAATCAGATTTTGTTGATCGGTTTGCGGTAGTACTTAAGTTTTTATTTATTAACAACAGCACCTTTTACAAAATTTTAGAATTATTGGTTAATATCTTCTGTCGCCTCAACAGCGCTGAATTTGGAAATTTAAGAAGAATCTTAAGATAAATATACGTTTTACTTGCCTCATTATAATGCTGATGGAAACTTGATTCAACCTTTGAAACTTACAAAATTATAAAAGCACTATTTTCTGTAATCTTTTTTGGACTCAAATCGTTACATTTGTTTTCTGGATTCTAGTGTAACTTTGATAAATTCATCCCTGTTCTGCGGTCCAACTCTTTTTCTGGGGGCTTCAGTGACGAGTTTCACAATTCTCTCAACTGCTTGCGTGTGTGAAGGAAATTTAATCAAGTCCCAGCCGTCCATTGGCACATCGTCCTGTATCCTCTTCAGAAGTTCATGAGAACTGATATGTCTGAAAACTGTAGGCGGTGCGACATTACAAGCTTGCCAGTGAATGAGATCTATGTAGTCTGTAGCTCGAAAGTTAACAGCAGGAATAACGAATCTACGAACACAATTTTCTTCTAGCCAATTTCAGCATTTATGAACATGTAATATGAACATTTCTATTGGATGATTTTAGCAACCTTATTTTTCTGGGATATGATAGCACAGTCGAGAACACTGGAGTGTTTAATGGTGTAATTCGCTTCGCAGGCATGAATTTAAACTTCATCAAACCAATCCAATGGATTATATGCTTACTTCATTTCAACGAGTTGCCATTGCGACACCTATTTGAGCCAAAGTCTTTTGGTCCCTCGTCTTACACCGGAGACTTTGGACGAAACCTGAAAGCATGCGAGAAGCTGCCACTTGTTGCTTTTAATTGTATTGATGTGATTTGCCAGGCATTGATCCCACCAACCTAAGTTGTAATCAGAAATACTCATTTGGCATTTTCACAGCCATTAGTTCTGGCGTCGGTTCTTCAGATCTAGCGAAGCGTGAACCGGGTACGTTGAATTTGGCCCGCTGGCTAACAACTGCAAATCAAATATTGAGGCTTTATATATCAACATCAAACCCATAAATTGAGTTGATAACTTTGTTTGCATTCATTCTAAGAGTTTACGCACCCCTCATGGTTCCGAATTGAGGTTCATTATTCCATAACGGATGTTGCTAGACACTTGTGGCATTT
Organism: Araneus ventricosus; assembly: GCA_013235015.1. NCBI lineage: Eukaryota > Metazoa > Arthropoda > Arachnida > Araneae > Araneidae > Araneus > Araneus ventricosus. Next base: position 546,233 of record BGPR01000005.1, read on the forward strand.
CATCAGCTCATCTCGATATCTGCCTAAAAAGTATCGTGATATAATTGAACCAGTTATTTCTCGCAACGCTTACTTTGCGGCACCAGAAAACATGCTTTTGGCTATGTTAAAAGATGAGAGATACCATATTAGAACCCTTGCAGCTCGTCCAATTATCAATGCAAGGGAAATTGGCCCAGATGGTGAATATATTCGTAGATTCGTTATTCCTGCTGTTAACTTTCAAGCTACAGACTAGGTAGATCTCATTGACTGGCAAGCGTGTAATGTCACACCGCCTACAGTTCTCAGACATATCACTTCTCATGATCTTCTGAAGATGATGCAGAACGATGCGCCAATGGACGACTGGGACTTGATTAAATTTCCTTCACACACGCAAGCAGTTGAGAGAATTGTGAAACTCGTCACTGAAGCCCCCAGAAAAAGAGTTGGACCGCAGAACAGGGATGGACTTATCAAAGCTACATTAGAATCTAAAAAACAAATGTCACAATGTGAGTCCAAAAAAGATTACAGAAAATAGTGCTTTTATAATTTTGTACCCAGATAGCACGTAAGTTTGCAGCAAGTTTGATTTTGACTTGTCATGGCAAAATTTGACGCGTCAAACTTGAAACTTGTAGCAAGTTCGATGTGACAAGTAGCGCCACCTCTTTGCAAATCAAACTTGCTGCAATTTTGCAAAACAAGCTTCCTGCAAAGATAGCACAATAAAGAGATAATTATCTTTGTCTCTGTTTTAAAAAACATCCTATTTTTAATAGCATCTCCTAGACCGTAATTCTTTTTTATTAATTCAATGAATCAATGATAATTTGTGAAAAAAATAACTTTTTTATAAAAAAATTTTTTGAAACATTTTCCATCTTTTTACTAAATATATCACTCTCACTTTAAAGAAAACTATGTCGCCTTTTTCTTAATGTTGAAATTTTAACGTTTATAAACAAAATTAAATCTAAAAAACAGTCAGTGTTTGTTGAACAATAATACCTAGACATTTTGTCCCATTTTAAAGTAATTACTTTTAACTCTAATTTCATAATTTATTCTACTAGCAAAAAGTAGTTATTAGCGAAAATCGCTTTCTCTTTGACTTCAAATCATATTCTCGACTCAAAAAATTAATGAAATCCAGAAAATAGTTAAAAATAAATCGTATACGAATCGAATCGAACGATGTATTAGCGAAATCTATCTTCTACTCGCAGAGTTCAACTGGCTCAATGGTAGCGTCTCCGCTTCGGAACCGGGAGGTCGCGAGTTCTATCCCAGGTTGTGTTCGTGTTCTGTTTTTGCTATAATTTGCAATGAGTTTGACACGGCAAACTTGCTGCAAGTTCGTTTCATGGTGACTTCGGAGCTTTCGTTAACTTGCTGCAAGCTTACTGCAAGCTTGCACTCTTGTCGCGACAAATTTGTCGCAAACTTGCACTCTTGTCATGACAAATTTGTGGCAAGCTTGCTGCAAACTAAAATTGCTATCTGGGTATGTTTCAAAGGTTGAATCAAGTTTCGATTAGCATTATAATGAGGTAAGTAAAACGTGTATTTATTTTAAAATTCGCCTTAAATTTCTAAAATTCAGCGCCGTTGAGGTGGTAGAAGATATTAACCTATAATTCTAAAATTCTGAAAAGGTGTTGTTAATAAATAGAAACTTTTAAGTACTATTGCAAACAGATCAACAAAATCTGTGATTTTTTATTAATTTTTGAATTTTGACCATTTTTAGTCCAATTTCCGCATCTTTCTGCCCATTGAGGCGACAGAAGGTATCAATTCAGAGTTAAAAGATTTTGGACACTTTTACTGATGGGAGTTCGCAACTTTTCCGCACTGCCGCAAAAAGATCTAAGAAACTTCGACTTTTTAGACCCGCCCTATTGATTAGTTTTAGTCGCAGAAGGGTGGAACTTTTTTTGTTTAAAATATTAGTGTGGGAAGAAGATTTTACTAAATATGATTGATAGGACCGTATAAGAAGTTAGAATTCGTAACATTTTCAGAAATATATTTAATGACTTAAAAAACAAGAAATATAATCCTTCCATTCATTTAAAGCATTTTTCCAATTGGAACTATATATCCATCTCTAACGGTTTAGAATTAGCCATTAAGCCAAGATAAGTGTGGACACCCTGTATAAATTGCTCGATGAAAATAAGTAATTTTCATTTTAAATACAGAGTTTTATATCACACAGAATATCGAGTGCTGATATTTAAGACTAAATTCTGTACATATAAATCAATCATTTGTAAATACATTACGATTATATTCAGGACTATTTAACCAGGCGTAATCATACACTGTATAGGTTGCTGCTATGTACTATCAACTTCAGTTCCCTTCAGTATTGTCGCTTTTATCTAGTTCCACTTGTGTTCCAAATTTCCTGGAAGATCAGATCGTTGACTCGGTAGATATTTATATGCTCGCTGATACGGAAGTTCATATAGCAGGCCATCCAATATGTTTTCTCGCACAACAGCTGTTGATTCTAGTGGAGCCTTTCCTTTTTCGGAAGCTAACAACGTTTCATTGTAGCAGTCCCGATAATCAAGATATAAAGTCCCGTTAGGTCTCTCTGTAGCGGGTGGAAGTAGAAATTTCCTCTAGGAGAAAAAGCTCTTGAATGAATGCACCAGAAATCCTGCTTAGAACTGATGCATTGACAAAATGTTATGAAATAGGGAAGAAAAAAACGCGATTTATTTTACGTGGTGTTTCATTTTATCCGTGTAACCGCTGTTGAAATGTTTACGTCCAATTGAAAATACATAGGTTTTAGAAAGTTTTCATATGGATAAAATACTTGAATCTGAGTGTTCTGAATTTTTTGCTATGCTGGAAATTAAAACATTTTTAGGTTTCAATTTCGAGAATCATCAATCTTTCCTATTAATTGAATATTATTTTATAATACTAACCCTACTCAGCGCAAAGTTGCATATTATTTTCAATTTCGTTTTATTTCAGTGAATATCAAATTCAATTAAATTTTAATAAATCACGATATGAAATAATATACTTATTTATTTTTAAACCTAAAGTCAAAACTTTTAAAAATTAAGCAATCTGAAGTAAATTTAAATTTAATAAGTAGATTTTAATAATTTTAGTTCGTCCTAATTCACCTTGCAATTTTTACAATTCATTAGCAGATACGACTTCCAGAGTAAAGGCTATTTTAAAGGTTTGATTATAAATCAACTAAGAATAGTTTAATCACATACATAGATTTCAAGACGCTCATGATCACAAAACAACTGTGTGACTCTGTCATGTTCGATTTCTTTCAACAAACTCGTAGGGTGATTACAAGGCTTCTTCTGTTTATAAAAGCCTTCAGATATTTATGTTTTCGCACAACTTTATTTTCTGAAATTAACTGCATGATTGACTTTAGTTTGAAATTCAAACACTCGATAATTCGATATTCGCGTGTGACAAGTCAAAATATGTCAGAGTTAATCAGTTGCTATCGGTCAACTGAGAACTATGCACCAAAGGTTTCGTGAAACGTGGAAGACAAGAAAAAAAAAGAGGATGTACTCGCGTGAGAGATAATATAGGGCAATTTCAAGCCGAATGCCCCTTTGGACTTGTTTGGTGCAACAAATAGGTCGATATTTTTAATTCCCTTTTGGGTTTAGCAAACCAAAAGTGTGCACATTTGGTTTTTTATTGTTGCTTTTCGCGGCAACTTTCAAACGTTTCTGAGCATAACGTGCATAAGTAATGTTAAAGTATCAAACAAGAGATCTGAGGGAAGTATCATTACATAAATGTTTAATATATGGTTAAAGCGAGAGATTTCACATATTATATATGAAAAGTCACGCATTCTGTGCTCTTTCTGCAATTTATACTAAATGTTTGCTTTTAATATCGTAAGTCATATCTGGATGTTTTCAAAAGAAACTATGCAACATTATTTGGTCTTTACTAAGCATCAACACTAATACTTATTTGTTTTCCTAGACACGAGTTGGTAATCAATGCATTCTAGAAAAAGTCTACCTACAATATACCAGTGTTATAGAATTAATAAGATTTTCAACGGTAATTAAGGGTTCAGATCAATTCGAGTTTTGTATTATGCTTTACAAATGTAATTCAATTTAAACAAGTTTTAGTATTTATTTCGACAAATTTTTATCAAACCTGTAATCAATTATTAAGATATCCGACTGTGTTCGGAGATATTTTTTTGAAAAATAACTTATATATATTTTTTAATGTTATTTTTCAACTGCATATGTTTTAAAACTATGAAAATATTGTATAATTAGTCTTTCAAAATAATACTTTTTTAAAAAAAAACTGAGAAATTTGAAGAAAAATGACTAAAATATTTGCCTTGCACTAACACCCATACACAAGATCATATTCTAAATATACATAAATCCTTGTAGGAGTACATTTTTATGACAGTTATCTGTGTTATGCTCTAAAATATTTCTTGTACTTCAAAATAGTTTTGAGATATAGCTGAACATAGTTACTAAACTGTTAATTTTTCATAAAAAATGCTTTTCGTTTATATTTAAGCACCTAAAAATAATACTTGATTTTAAAATTGACCTTAGTTTTTAGAGAAAAACATCAAGCATATTACAGAAAACAATCTCAGAGAATTTCATATCAATACTTGAATAAGTTTTTGAGAAATCATTGTTACGGTCGACAGTTTTCCTCAAAATTATCATTTCTCAGAAAACACATTTAAAGTTTTCATGCAACATAAAATAATTCTTACAGTTCGGTAATAAAACAGCTGTAACTCCATTTCTAATTCACGTAGAGTAAAAAGTGAGACAGTTTTAGAAAGCTGGTTAAACGGGCTACAAAATTAAGTCATAAAAAGTTTTTTGATAATTTCATCAAAAACGACGATTTTAAAGCAGTCGGATACCTTAAGGTAGTCTTTGTCATTTATCAATAAGACTTTTCCTTGTGGCTTTTTACTTGCTATACGATAGTGACTAACAATCAACTGCGGGAAGATAGGAGATGGAGCATTTTAAAAGTTTAAACCCTCTAAGAAATGTTTTATTTAATTTCACCCGATAAGTTTAGAACTAAAATATCTTTACAACGATGTAGAATTCCATTATTCATTCTTATTATGTAAAATTCTGTTTATCAGCTGAAAGTTTGTTAATTCATGTATTATTTTGCTAACTACAATAAAATAGCATATATTACTGAAGGCTGAATAAGTTTACCAATACTAGACATTTCTGGTTTAGTTTACCTTGTTTGATTACCACCTCGTTTTAAAACTGAATGATGTTTATTTTGGCCTGAACTCGTGTATTTCAACCACGGTCAGTTGACGATTTGAAGTTTGCTGAAATGGAATTCCAGTGATTGACGTTTAATGCTCTAATAGTAAACACTAATGTAGTATTGATAAATCGATACCGTCAATGTCATCAAATAATAAAGACATCAATATATGTTCGTAGATTTCCAGAAATTCATGGTTATTATAAGCATTAAAGCTTTCAAACTCTTTATTTCTCAATTTCTGCAAAAATAAATATACATTTTTTCTAGATAAATGAAATATGATTTGGCATTTAAGAGAATTGAAGTGTTTTCTCAATTTAGGGAAAAAATACATTTGTTCGTCCGATTGCAAGATTATCATGATATTTCAAACATTTTGAGTGTTCAAAAATATTTATAATGTTAAAATTGTATACATTTTTTAAAATCTGTTTTTAAAAATTTTTCATGCTTGTGAAGAGGGAATTCTGAAATCTATTTTTCATCCATTTCCCGTTTTCCTTGAATTTTCAAATTTTATGAATTTGTGTGTTTTTGATGACAATACACTATTTTAATACTTTCAGAATATAATATTCTACTAATACATTCACTTTAATTAAATTTTGATTCCATAACAGAGCGCTATCTGATAGTGAATTTAATATAAACTTTTCACAAGGTTCTACAATAATTTTAATAATGATTCTTGAAACATATTGAAGACTAAAAGAAAATAATTATTAATAACAATAACTTTAATAAAAACAGGAACTTTTATTTGCGTCCAAAAAGTGGAAAATAGTGAAAACTTAAAATTATACGAGTATATATTTGCAGAAAATAATACGGAGAAAGTTCTTAAACAGTCATTAAAAATTACATTATCATGAAAGTGATAAAAATTTCATCTGACTTAGAGTATTCCTATCGGCACTTAACACTTTCTCAACTTTTATTTAGACCTCTGAATTTTTCATGAATTAATTTTCGGCATTTGAGTGTTCTAAAAAATCGAGATTTTAAGTTATTATTATGGGCGATATCTTGTTTTAGTTATGCGAGATATCCAACTTTCTCGATAATATTCATTTAGATTTTATAGTTATTTTTAAACGTCTGTTGATGAAATTCTTATGAAGTTTTGTGTTCAAGATCGGTAAGGTTTGAAATCGATTCCAAGCATTTTATCCTTCTCTATTGTGCGGGATTATTTAAAGTTTATCGTGCGTGAGTCATTACAGCATTCTTGTGGTTTGCAGATCTGCAGTGTGAAGTCCATTAGTCATTCTCGTTGCCTTTCTGAGACTTAAATTCACGAAGAGGATTTACCTTTCTGAGATTCAAAATGGTGCATTAAGTCGAGGAATAAAAGGAATTCTTTTACTTTATGGTGCAATGAGAATCATACCTTCAATAGGAACTGAGAAAAGGAAATTTAGTCCATCAGATGGAGGGATTTTAGATCACGGTCGATTCCAAGTGAAATTCTTAAATCTCCATTGAAAAATGTATTTAAGCCTGAGTCGTCTGCTAAATTACACATTGCCAATTGTTGCAATAAGTAATTTCCGCTTAATCATTTGTAATGAAATCAAAAGCATCCCCTCAAATAAACATCTATATTAGAACCATCCTCAAATTTCGGTAACGCTGGGCGGAGCTTAAAATAACCTTGCCCCTTTTGTCTGCGTCATTATTGAAATAGCAAATCGGATGATTGTATAAGAATATTACCTCAATTTTCAACAATGAAAGAGAGACACGCAATTAAATATTTTTTAAACAATGAAAACAGATTGAATTGTGAGTTTCAACAATAAAAAGTATTATTGTAAATTATGGCAAAAACTTATTTAAAAATTTTATTAAAATTAGAGAACAAATTGTAGAGCAACTTAATTTATATCATTGAAAAGGTAATATTTTATAATTTCAGATGGCGTAAAAATCATTTTAGAGCTGTAATATTTTCAGTAGTTATTGATAAAAGCGTCAAAATCTTGCTTAATTTTTAATTAATTAAAATTTCTAAAAAAGGACTCCGAGATGCATATTTCCCCATCCTCCAAAGCTTGTTTGAGCCAAATTTCGTATCTCTAGATCCAGCGGCCTGCCCTGTAGAGCGCCAACACACACATTCTCTTTTGTTATTAGTAGAGATCTGGTAATACATTCTTTTCTGTTAGTGGATTTTGCATTATTTTTACTCGGATGAAACGAAAGTCATCTTTAAAAGTAAAGTTATTAACAGAACAAAAGTTAGGACCAAGTGATTCATCTATCCCGTTTTTCATTTTTTTTTTAAATTTTTTTCTTAAGCTCTCTGCCAATGTGCATGGGATTTTGCATTACATCTTTCGTGAGTAAATCTGTTACAATCAGTTCTGAAATATGGTTTTCAGACTAAAAGCCCGTCTTAGACGGGCACAAATCCTTTAGTCATTAAGGATCTTTCAAGTCACAAATACACTTTTTTTGCATATGCTTATGTTCAATCAACTAGTGAACGTGTACCGTTAGAAAAACTTTCTTTTAGGCGATTTCTGTTTCAAAAGCAAGAAATATAGTTACAAATAATAGCTAACATATTCCAGGCTATTACAGAAACTTTTTCTGATTTTTCTACGAGTTAAATATCGCATTTATTCGCGATAAATCACATTAACTAAAATGTCAAAATTTTAGTGTTATATTCTTATCTAAAAAGTTATATTAAAGTTTATAACTGATAATGTAGGTTTTCCTGGTGTCATCTTTTGATACATTCTGCTATCGCGTCGTATATGCAAGATTCATATTCTATACACAATTAAACCAATTGCTTTATTATGTAAGTGTTCTGTTAATAAAATTCTTTTTAAACAAATGCGTAAAAAAATAAATTCTCACGGAATTTTTTTCATACCTACGCCTGTTCCATTTTTCTAACAGAGTGTAAGGCATATGAAAGAAGGTGACACTCACCTTGCATTAAATTATAAAAATCTGTTACAATATCGACTACAAATCAGGGATTTCCGTGTCACGTTAAAAAAGCACATATGAGCTCATTTGTTACAGCATGTCACAAAGTGTACCACCAGAAGATAGAAGCGTCCAAATTAAGTGCTAAGGATTTAAAAATAACACAGCGTAAAAAAACTCACAAAAGCAGCCTCACAACATGAACGTAAAATAAATATAAAAAATAAAGCTCATGTCACGTATGCGCTGGGAAATTTTAAATACGTTTCCCAATTTTAGTTTATTTAGTTTATGGAAAACTATAATTTCTAAGGAATTCGTTAAGCGCTATGCTTTGTGGTTAGCATTGCATCAGAAACTTTATTTCGCAACCTAACTATTTTAACCCCTTTTTAATGAACAAAGCAAACAAGAAATTTCTAAAAAGTCGGGCATTTTAGTCCACAGTTATCAATCTTAAATGAAAAAAACTTAATCAAATAAATTGATTCCAGCCTTTCTTTGCTTTAGTTCATTAAAAGTGTTAATCAAATAAATTGATTTTGGCCTTTCTTTGCTTTAGTTCATTTTCTGAACTGTAAATACTCAATGTTCTTCATATCTGATATTGAATTCGGAAAGCAAATATTGACTTTCGGTTTCATTCACTTGTTCTTGTATATCCCAAGAAATTTTTCCTACAAGTTCATTATTCTGGAACGCATTTTTCCGAGTGATATATTTCTGCGGAACAGAGTATCCTTCAGCACGATATATATGGTGAAAGAGAACAAAACGCATCTCGAAGAAAGCAAGGGAGTGGAAGAATTTCTTAAGAAATGTGCTTAGCTATTTCGAGACTATTACCTAAGATTAAGCACTTCTAACGCTATTAAAAATTTATTGTTCTCGATTCATCGTGCCAAATGAAAGTTTGAACGAGAATCGGAAAAAAAATTAAATACTGGCTTTCTGGTACCTAAATAATTTCCATCATACTTCCATTTGATAAAGTATATTACGACAAGGATTCTTAAATCCAACCCATTCCGTGACTCGATATACTCGAACCCAAATCACAATCCAAATTTCCCAACACTGAACCAAAATATTTTGCCTCTACTCCAAAATTCGAAAATGAATACGAAAATCTAACCTTAGTTTTAATCATGAATAATTTAGGAATTCAATTTGTAATAACTTTTCAACAACTTTTATTGAAATACTTCGGTTCAAAATGATTTTCTTAACTACTCCCGTTTATAAATATTACAGAACTTGAAAATTAAAAACGCTATGAAATTTTTCACAACCGATATATTGTCCTATAATACCTCACTTAGGACACGGTCTGCAACTTAGGATTTCTGTGCTACGTCATGTTTGGAACTAAATTACCTATATCCTTTCATAAAATTTTGTAAAATTTTCATGTTTTCATGAAGCATTCCCATTTTTTCAGAATTCTCCTCATCGCTATTTCACATAATAAAACGGTTCGAAGTCACTTGCCCATTATCTTTAACATGCAAAAATGCAAGACACCCATATGCGAAAGACTCCTAACAATGTAGCATCTTTTCCTTCCACAGTTGACACGAAATTACTTCGCAAAGTATTAAAATGCTTCTTTTATAATCAGCATGGATTTTGTTTTTCATAAGAATTGGCTATTGAGAGATGATTAATTAATCGCAGCTATTGTAATTGGACCAACATATATTTTACGTTAATAGTGATCGTATAATAATTCCTACAAAAATTTCTTAAGTATTTTTCTATTATTCTTCATGTTGACCGGATAATTCGTTATTTAATGTTTTATTTTGAATACACACTGGAAAATACAAAGCAGAATTAATACTACTTTTTCATCTGTTTAAGCCCCACAGTACCACAATGATGTACAATATTGTAAGATATTGCGCAAAATTCGCAATATTATATAATATTGTACAATATCATATAATATCGAACAATATTGCACAATATCGTCCAACATGTTGTGTTATTGGGGTCTTCTAGGAAATGTCCGAAAAATAGAGATTTTCTGTAAATTTTTATTTTATATAGAAAGTATTTTCAATTATTGTAAGCAGTTCGTGCATTCAGCTTCATGCTAATTGAATGAAGAAAGAACCGTGTTTTAATCTTTTAGATTTATATAGAAAAGTCAGAGTGCGCAAATATGTCCTGTATGCACTATATATTCCACTTAATCTGTCCAAACAACTTTGGTTTAAGTTAAAGCCAGATGCTTAGTTTAGTAAATACATCGTAGTGAAGTACTTGTTTCATTTCGGATTAATTAAGATTAGCACTGCTGTGATGGTAGTAGAGATATTTGTATTTTTGGCAGTCTACTGAAAGATGGTATCAAAAACAGCTGAAAAAAGTCCTAGAATAAAAAAAAATCCTATCAATCTAGGAATTAATCCTTTTTATTGAAACTAGTATAAATATAAAATGTTAAATTTATGAGTGTTTTAGTGAGAGCAATTCTGCACAATTAATGCAATCGCATTGATTTAAAACGCTTCTCTTTTGCAACATTTAGTTGTATATTTGCTTCGTATTCTCGAGAAAAAAAGCTGTAATTTTTCTGCATATTTGTGCTTTCAACTTAATTAAAATAATTCTTAACTTAGAATTTTATTAGGTAAACTTTTCTACACTTTTTTGTATCTTTAAAATAAAGTGCTAATTATGTCTTGTCATACTAATTTTATGCAATTGAATTTTTGTTCAAATTATTTTTGAAATTAAATTTTTATAAAACTGTCCACTTGGATATTGATAATAAACATCCAAGAATATACAGAAAAAATGTGGCTTATTTGTAGTGAATAATAAAATCTTATAAAATCCGAGGTATTTACGGTTGTGACCAAAATGATTTGGTGTTAGAATCTCGGCTTCGGAACCGGAGGTTCATGTGTTCATAACTCGATTTCACCAAAATTCCATCGTGTACATGGCTCTGATGCATGTTAAGTACGTGAACCAATTGAAAAGAAGTTATCGTTGATATCCTCATCATATGATCAGAAGGTGAATCGTGTTTCATTATAGTGCGTACAACAGAATAACAAATAATAGTAACAAAACATAATAAAGTAACAAAGGAATTCTTTACAATACTAAGCAAAACAGAGAACTAAATTGCAGTTTTCAGAACCCGTCGATAATATTTTCATATGGATGACTAATGTTTACCATCGATTTTTGTCGTTTCTAAAAGACATGAAAGAGAATAAAAATCCAAACTTTTGGAAAAAACCAAAATCATCATTTGATTTAAATCAAATTTAAGAAAAATTCTATTGAACTCGTGAAGAGAGGAGGCAGAAAAAATGAAATTAACGAGATTATTTTTAACATTTTAGAAAAGTATTTTTTCTTTATATTTACATATCTTTGTAAACTAACTTTTCAAACCGCATTATCAATCACATTTGGCTTCTGGTATAGTTAAAACTCGAGATTATGATAAATATTTGATATGATTAAATTAGGAAGTTTTATTCTGGTTTTCTTCTTTTAATATTCTCTTGCTTAAACGAAAATTAAAATTGACAACTTGTAGCCATTAATTCTTGAAATTTTACGATCGTCAAGTTGTTACTAGCGTAACAAGTTTGTATACACGAGGGTCGGGTTTTTTTTCAACCTTGGACTGAACCGCAACACAGACAGGTGGTAGGATGTTGGGATGCTCAGTGGGCGATAGTGTCTCGAACAATAACATCTGTTACTGCCGACGTTAGCTTGCGATTTTCAGCTGAGCTGTCGGCATGTAAATATGGCTAGTAGAACTGATGCTCCCGCCAAGTGCGAGTTGCGTAGTGTTATTCTTTCTTCAAGCAGAAGGTTGGTTTATGGGAAACGATCAATGCAGCTGTTTTCTTGTCGGACCTTACGACGACTGCGAAGAGTCATTCTGACTTCTGGAAAAATCCTCATTCATGACAATGACAGCCCTCACAGTGTTGTAACCCAGCAACTTCTGGATCAGTTTAAATGAGACGTTCCTGATCACCCGGCGTATAGCCCCAACTTAGCGACGAGTGATTTTCATCTCTTCCCTGAATTAAAGAACTGGCAAGGAGTCCAAAACTTCCAGAAAAATGAGGAGATTCAATTCGAAAGTTAAAGGTCCATCTCGCATCACTGGCGGCAACGTTCTTCGAAGAGGGGATCTGAAACTTGGTCTACCGATATGACAAATGCCTGAATCTTCGCGGTGATTATGTCGAAAGGTAACCATGTATGAAAATAACTTTTGGTAATAAATTCATTTTGTCCTCTGTCTTTTTTTCATGGTCCATTGGAGGTTGAATAAAAAATTAGCCTCGTGTGTTACGATCAATGTGGATAATCAGATATTATACATAATTACACAGGGTAATATCTAATAACCGGTTATTATGTATAATTACAGTGGTGATTATCTATAATAACGGACTGAAAATCTGGTAATTATATATAATAGCCGATTGTCCACATTGACTGTAACGTATATAGAATTATACTTGAGTAAACTTTACATATACAAAATTTCATAAGATATCCAACTAATTTAATGACTGAATTATCAACATATAATTTTACTGCTTATCTTCAGAGGTTTCTTTCATTATCAATATTGTTAACAAATATATTCTGCTACTATTTATATTTCGTTGTATGCTTTTATTTTCCGTTTGCACGCATTTTAAAAAATTGAAAAAATAAGGATATTTTGCAACCCTAAACTCTTTTAATGAAATTGAATATTAAATAAGCTTTCATTAGGGACTCTTCAATTATTTTACATACGCATATCTAAAAATTCTGTTTAATGGAAACAATAGTAATTCGTAGATAATCATTTGCTTAATGTGCCGAGATTTTAAATCTGTAAAAATAGTCTAGAACTCAAAAATGCAAATGTTTACTGTTAAAATTATAATAGATCAGATATAAAATGCTGCATAGATAACATATATAACACTACATAGATTTATGGATATTATTATAGAATATAGCAATTAGTTAAATTGTCGTTTGCAGCTCATTCGCATAAGCGAATTATCACGGTGAGATATAGCAATGGTGGAGGTTGAATCACCCCCGCCTATGACGGGTCGTATCTCTGTCTGTAGGATCGTCTCATGAGCTGCATGTAATAAGGGCTAGTATGCGAGGGCCACAGTGCCCGATTAATTGTCGCGGCGGTCAGGTCATTCAAGTTATCCGCATCCCTAGTCTGGACGGAGTAATTCGTTTATGATGATTTTAAAATTCCTTAACAAAGTGAGTTATATTCTGATAATAACGCGAATAAATTTTATATATACTTAAAATCAATTAAATAAAAAAATTATGTTTAAAGCAATAAAAGGCTTTCATAATAGCTAAAAGTATCTTTTATGCAGCTCTTTTGGATTTTAAAAATACTGTGATAATTTTCCTACAACGCAATAGTAAAAGATTGAAAACGATTGCAAAGATAACTCTTTCCTTTAATATGTTGTATTCAACTCTTTGACTGATGAGCAATTTGCATTAAAATGAAACGAAGCAGTTATTTTTTAGTTGGATACTAAATCCTTGCCGTTTTCCACAGCTAATGAGTGTTCGAGTTCATTTTTGATTAAATGGAAAAACGATTAGACCTCTCAGTCTGAAGAATGAGGGAAGTAATCATGTTAATGGGTCTAGCATCTACTTCATTTTGTTAGCTGTATAGCAAAGTAAATGTGGTACATCCCAAGACAGATTCGTTCAATGCAGCGATTTGGTAGGAATGAAAGTATTAAATACGACCATTTTTTACGTCGCTGGGAGTTTAATGAAAGCTTGTAATGAAATTTAAAAGCTTTATTCGTCAAACCAGCCTCTAAACTGTGGATTTAAATGAAATAGTATTCAGGTGGAAATTGTTTTGGTAAGAAAGGAACAAACTGAAACAATATTATTAACAGTGATAGAACTGTATATAAATATATATTCAGATGTTTCGTTCGTTCATAAAATCCTATAAAGAGACTAAGATTTTTAAATAGAAAATTTAGGCAAAAGAAATTGGTTTTCAGTTTTGTTAAATGCATGAACACAAACAACGGCTTAAAATATATGCTGGCCTCGATATTTTTTCGAGGTCAGATGGAAACAAAATGCGTTATTTTATAAACTAACCAGTTAGATCATGTTTATCTTTTATAACTAATATGCGATCAAAATGCTCCGCATAGAATTAAAAATTCCAACTTTAAAGAAATATCTAATAATCTTCCGATAAGAATCTTCCTGTTTAATGTTGTGTTTCAAATAAATGCGTAGAAGTAGAGAAAGCAAAGTTCATAAATATAGTTGCATATTTTTAGTATGTCAGCGTAACCCTTTGTATCTCAACTCCGATTTCAAAAAAAATTACTCAGACATTGGAATACATCATTGTAAGTATGGAAAAAATAATGTCTAAAAATTATCACGTTAAAATAAGAATTTATTGACAAAAAATGTTTTTTTCTCACTTCTGCAACATAATACAAAATGGCATGGAAAATTCAAAAATCCTGTTTCTTAAACAGTTGTTAGTTCACTCCAATTCTCACAAATGGATGTGTCCACTCTTTTTAACTTCACTAAATTCTGTAGAATTTTCAGGAGCAACCTCGTAAAAATGTTCAAGTGTCAACTAAAACTTTGTTCTTAAAAACCGCCTCATTATTACCATCTGTTGGGGATTATATGAGCAATTTATGTTAACTAAAGTGTGACAGTATTGCAACAACCAATGAAATCAACTTGCAGAGCTTATTGTGGAAAAGACGGTGCCTTTTGGGTTTGTTGCAGATATGCAATACCGTGAGATAAAGGGATAACTAAAATTTTTAAAAATTGGATTTTTTTAGAAAATTTGACTAACATAAAAATGTATTAATTTTTTAGCTACATGAACCATTGGTCAATTTGATAGGTATCGCAAAGGAAATGAGTTGTCAACAACAGAATTCAATGAAACGTTTCTTCAATAATAAGTTTTTTATATATTTCGTTATACATATGGATAGTTATATATTTGATTTTGGATTTTGTATACGTTCGTTGTAGAATCGCTGGTTCGTATCTGGATTTCGTCAAACATCCAGTGTATGCAAACCTCGTTATGTGAGCTTGATATGAAATCTCGGTGAGTGTTGCCAGCCCAAATATCAATTAATTAACTTCTTAGAAATATATCTGACATGGAAAATCCATTATAAATTTTTGGATGCAACTAAAATTATTTTAAGTCTTATTCTTTAATTTTTCTATTATCCGCATTTATTAACAAAAGAAAGAATTAAGGTTATTTTTTCTTTATGGATTTGGATTTTGAAACAACTTTTCGCCTTTTCAGGATTCTAGCAGAATATTTTCAATATTTCGAATGAAAGAAAATGAGATTCAAAAAGCACGTAAAATTAAATGTCTTATAATTTTGAATAATAGACTACACTTCTTTCAGAATGAAAGATTTCGAGTGAAATCAATATTTCTTCATTCCTTCCCCTCAAACAAGTTTTATCAATTGTAAGGTATAGGTTTAAAGTTTAGAAAATAATTTTTAGACCATTATTCCCTGTCAATTACTTAGAAACGCTTAGATTTTTTTTGTCTGTAACATTTAACCTATTTAAAGCGAAAACACGGTTTATGGCTTCAGGAACAAAATCTTAGAAAATGAGCGTGAAATTAGTTGCTGAATACGAGATAAAGGAAGTAATTTGATCCAAATCTGTACAAGAAGCCTTATATTTCATTCATCTCAATAACACAAAAGACTTCGTTTAGTTTTCCTGAAACCATGGTTTATTTTAAGTAACAACGAATATTATTAAATCAAAAACAAATGTTATGTTCTTTCTTTGGCTGAAAAATCTACTGTTTTCAAAAATGCTTTAAGTCTATAATATCTTAGGAAAGAGTTTGCATTCATATGATTTCAGTCCCTATTAACAATATATCATATACTTATATGTGTGCCATTTTTATTGCATTATTAATGAAATGGAGATTGCCTACTTAATAAACTTTGTACCTCCCTATGAAGATAAAACATGCTTGTGGCTTGGTAAATTTCGCTCTTCATTACTTTGAACTACAACTTCATTCCTTTATCTTTACTTAAATCCTTACAGAAGAGTCGAGGGAATTCTCTGTATTGCTTATTTTAACCTAAATTGTAGTTTTAGGAACGACTGCATGGTTGCCGAGTCAGTGTGACATTATAGTGCCATTTTCGTTATAACGTCAAACGAAAAGAATATTCTATTGCCGGATTATTTCAAGAATATAATATTCGCTGTTTGAAAGAGGACGAGATTTGTTTAAACGATGATCAGCATGACACCAGTCAAGGGATGTATTAAAATACAATTTTTTACTCTTTTGATACTTCATCATTCATAAGCAATAGAAATTTATAAATACGTTCCATAGATTTCATGTTTCGCGGTTAAAGATATTTTATAAAAATTTATAATAAAGAATACTGCTATCAAGAGTAAATTTTTATGATTATTTAGATGCATGGATTTGTAATGCTTTATTATAGAGGAGATTTGCAATTATTGCACCGCGTTATCATTATGCCATGTTGAGTGAAAGTGAGTTGGAAATACTTAAAGCTAATTGTTCTTATTATAAAGGTTATAATAGTAAGTTCATGTAGTACAGAATATTCTAGAATATTGTTACTTATATTGTTCAATATTGTATAATATGTTTGTTTCTAGGAAATGGCATCTCATGTAAACTAGGCAATTATTTATTGTTCAGCATAATCATAAGAATATTTAAGTTTGTAAGTTTCGAATTATGGTAGTAATGGGTCGCATTAAATGAACAATTACATTTTGAGGCTATAGAGCTGTTCCAAAAAAATGCTTTCTTCTGAATACACTATTTCAAATTATTTGGAATATCCGTAGTAAAAGAGTTTTAACACATCTGAAAGCAATTTTTAAAAAACATGCGCTTGAATAATAATGGCAATCAAAAGTCAAATAACTTTAAATGTAAAACTGATTTTTGTAAAAATTTTAAATCTATGTAGAACAGCAATCCTCTAGTTTCAAAATCGATCACTAGGGAGCAGTTAAGTCGTTATTCTAGGGAACCACTTTCCAACGCATTCATTCTAGAACAGTGTCAGTTTTGATTTGGTTCAAGAAGAGAACTGGTAGGTTTTGCAGAAAAGGAACCTTTTTTTTGTTCTCTTTATAAAAGAAAGTAAACTTATCACATTTTATGATTTTGTTTAATATTTATAAATATATACAAGCAGTGGCTGGAATTCAAGCATTCTATAGATTGTTTAGAGATACTATGAAATATGTTTTAAATTTTTAATACTTTTCTAAGTATTATATAGAATAACAAAGCTTTGAAATGTGTTTTTAACATAAAGTTGTAAATGAAAATCAAAAATATAAAAATAAACTGCTGTATTTTTCAGCACTAAAAGGCCAGTGATTAAATATTTGTTGATGGAGAATAGAATATAATTTTGATTTGAACGCAACTGGCTATTTCATACAATTTTCTTACTTGGTATAGAGATGAGTCTTGAAAATCCTACTAAAATTATCCAAATATTGTTGAAAATTTCATTCTTTGTCTGAAACTGCCTGGCAGTCTTTAGAATATTTGCAACACAGTTGGCTCGCAACTTATATTCAAAGCATTTAAAAGAATCTAAAAAATATTCAATAGCTATTGAAGTTAATTTATAGTTTTATTCGCTTTTTTTACTTGTTTCATTTCCTTAACACGCAACACCTATTTTTTGAAATTTCGAAGAGGAAGAAAAAACTGAATTTTTCGCAACCAATATCGAATATTTCCGATTTTTTTTTCACATCTGGTAGGAGCATGCGTTCTAATTTTTATATCGGATGCTAAAAAAAGTTCAAAAATATTCATTATTGGTTGCGAAAAATTCTTTTTTTTCTTTCTCTTTGAAATTTCACAAAATTGAGACAAGTGGTGTTGCTTCATAAGTGACGATGTTTAAAAGGTGGTATCTTGCAATTGATTTTTCACTGAATTCCTGAAGTGCTAGAGTTTTGAAATTTTGTACATTTGTGTATTTTTGATGAAATTACACTATTTTAATATTTTCAGAACTTAATTATCAAACAACAGATTAATTCAATTTTTATTCCATAATTATAAAAACGAATTATAAATGAAAGGTTAAAAAGTAGAAAATAGATAAAATAAAAATATCTACTTTTTCGTACTCTTATAAAAGTAAGTTTTTAAAAACTTTTTTTTGGGGGGGGGGGGTTATTGAATTAATTTTTGTTACTCTTCTGTGTTATCGTCATGTGATTTCACATATACTTGAAACTAACACATTATTTCTAAACCATGAGCAAAATAGTTATACTTTGGATTTTAAGCAATTGAGTTTCAATGACGAGCGTTGTTACTTCCTACATAAAGGAGAATTGCCATTGGGAAACAAAAATCGTAACATTTGTAATTGTTTGGCTTAATAAAAAGTAATCTTGTAGCACAGTAATTGCTATTGCCCTAAACGGAAAGCAAAATTAACTGTTGTATGTAATTCCATACTTCTCGAACGCTTCCACTAAAATCGATTACACCGAGAGCTTTCGTAAAAGATCATACTCAGAAAACGGAAGGCAAAATTCATAAAATTGTTATAAAAATTCTCACTGGAGCTTACCCGTCATTTTCTATTTACACGTCAATAGAGTACATTGGAACATAAAAGGTAGGCAAATAAACGTGAATACACATGCATTTCTAATGAAAGCGATTTACACAGTATATTACACATTATTGCTCATATTATTCTATTACAGTTGTAAAATTATACTAATATTGCCAAGATTAAGACAAAAGGAAATTGTATCGAGAGACTGGAGTAAATTTTTCTAGATGAAATTCAGTATGTAGCATTGATGAAGAAGGCAAGAAAATACTGGACGGGAAAATGACCAGTAGTAATAAAGTAGTATTCATATAAAAGTAGTTAAGATTGAAATGTTGCTAAGATTAAGTTTAACCATACGTTTCAGGAAAAACATTTCTAGATATTAAGAGAATCAAATGTACTTTCCCTCAATAGATAATTACATAATCTCAGGATGAAATAATACACATGCAGGTATTTTGCACGTGGTGGAAGGCCAAAATCGAAAGCCATATTATGAACAAACTTTCAAATAGTGACGAAGTTTATATCATTTTTATAAATTTAATCTTATGACAAATAATAATATTTATAATATGTAATATCATATTTAATTTTCTGGTGCTGTAATTGGAGACTAGAGTTAAAGTGATCCAAGTCCATGAGATTCATTTCTGAGAAAACACTTCTCAAAGTTGATGAGCTACATTTAAAATACCAGTAGACTTGTCATTGTTCTTTCTCCTAGGTGGATAAAAATTGAACTATAGACTTTATCGCTTATTACACAGAAAATATAACATTTCTACACTAACATGATGGTGTTAGTGCAAAATGGACAAAACATGGACTTGGTCTACTTTAATTCTGAACCCTCAAAATCCTATTCTACAGCTTCTACATATTTCTAAAGTAAAAGGACAATAATAAAATCGTTCTATAAATAGTTTTTGTTGAAATAATATAAAACATTTCAGTTTATCGTTCAGCTAATTTAGGTTGTCGAAAAATTTTATTTTTCGAAAATTACGGTATTTTCTTTATTGGAAGAGGCAAAACCAAATGCTATTCAATTTTTCACAAAAAATTTTGGAACTTTCTGAAATATGTATTTTGCGATATGTAGCTTTTAAAACCTCTGTTACTTTAATTTTAAAAATATTTCTAAATATATGTGAAATTATTTCTCTTTTCACAGCACAAGTATTTTTGTAGTTCAACATTATCATAATCAATTTGTAATGTTATATTAGCAGCAATTTTGTTTTCAGCTGGAACTCTTTTAGAATTTTGTGATCCTAACAATCGAAATTCTGATTGAGTAGAACATTATTTCGAAAGTAACCAACTAGGCTGTCAGCTAGCCTAATCTTGCTCAATACTTTATTTTCCGTAATCCCAATTTTTTCGCAATGTAAAATTTTCATAATTTTAAGCTTTCATGACAATACTACGCAATTCTTCACATTTTCCTTTTCTAATTTTATAAATTTTTGTAATTTATGGTATGAGCGATAAAATTCGAACTTGAAATAGTTAATCAAATTAAGAATTTTTCGCAACAATAAACCTTTTGGTTTCACGAAGGAAAGTTTTCATTTAGGTGACTTTTTGAGATCATCGGATTTTGAGTGTTATCTAAAAATGTAAGGACTTTATCTTAATGTAGATATATTTTGATCTGCTATATATTTACTGGTGAAAACTTTACGTACCTTTAGATTTATGAAAATTGACATTTTTAATAATATCAATTTTTCCTTCTTTATTAACATTTTTAAGATGTGACATTTTTCTTGATCATGTAAATTCACAATGATCAAAAATGCTACATGTTTGTGATTAAAATAAACTTTCGCTATTCATAGATACGTAAATTTAAAAAAAAATTCTTATGTTAAATAATCGCTTAAAATTTGCCGTATTCTGATTTCAGCGTAAGATTTGTATGCATTTCTTATCAATATCTGAATATAAATCATTGCTGAAATAATTGAATATTGGAATATTTTTCGAAATAATATCACGAACCATTCCTTATAATGATTAATCAAATCAAGAATATAAATGTTTTAAATAATTTTTCTAAAATTCGCATTTTGAATATCTGCACCAATTTCTACCCAGTAAATATTATAAGTTAAATTCAAATTATAAAAGGCTGCTTTTTGCGTATATTTGTTTTCCGATAAATTCTGTCTCGAGAAAACCAATTTTTAAAAAAGGAAAACCCCAATGAATTCTTGTTGTTTCCTTTTCAACTCAACTATCGAATATCTTTGTAGTCTAGCATTTGTCGCATCCCAAACACGAAGTGACGTGTACTCAAAGAAAAATAACTGCCGAGGTCACAGTAAAAGAGTGAGTTGGTCAACAAAGCCATTCGAAACAAAATTCCTAGCCACCTCGGGGGATTTGTGTCCAAATATTTCTTTCCGAAGTGCTTGGATCTTCAACCTCGAGTGGCTATAGTTTTTTATCGAAAAACATTGATCAGTTAACGTCTCTGCGAATCTCTCGAATGTTAAGATATCGGGATATAAAAGTGAACGTGAATCATTGCGTTAACAACTTGCAGTTCACTAGACAGATGTGAAACGAAATTTTATAGTTCAGAAATATCCAGTCGTGAAGAGTAGGTACTAAAGACAGTACGCTACATTTTCTACGAAATCTAGAACACTGGAACTGCCAATTGAAAAAATGAGATTTCGATTGACGATTCAGAGACGAAATCGGATTTGTTTCCAATCCTGAATTTGTTTCCTGAGGATAATGGCTTTGTTTTCACTACAGATTTGAAATCCTTAAAAATTGGATGGATCTTAATTGGCTAAGTTGTTTGAATTTAAGATGAAAACTGTCATGTAAGATTTCTATCGTATTCATTTCGCTCTTCGAGTAAGAATCTTTCCTTCACTTAATAACTGGGATGAATTCTGTTAAAGACATATAAAATATATGTAAATAAAATTTGTAAAACAACTTTTACCTGTAAGACAAAGTGCAATATTTTAATGAAGTGTCGAAATTTATTAAAAAGTCTTCAAGGCAATAAAATATAAAATTCAGTAAACAGAAGAAACTTCCATGAATTTTGTTGATATTTAATTTTTAAAATCACACCGATAACCCAGTGTCCAACATCAAATGAAGTTTTAATTCAGATTGACTTAGTATTGCTTAGATTCTTAAAAATTAATGAAATAGATCAACCTATGATGAATACCAAAAACCATCTGATAGACGTATAATGACAACTAGATACTGGATGAATGAAATTCTGAAGAACTGCGTTATGTGCGTGGTGTAATTAAATGTCCCAAACTTATTACATTTAGTTTATTTCAAGTCGACCAACATTAAATCTATAACGACAATTGAAGTGACAATTTTGCAATGAAAAAAATATAAATACCTCAAGTACTGCGTTACCACGGTTCTGTTTAATAAAATCATGTGAAAAAAATTTTGTAGCAAAGGGAAATCCAGCAGTAGAGTAGATGCCAAAAACTGTACTCCTAATTTTCTGCGAAATCTCATGCAGCGTATAAAAGATTGTGAAACTGATTTACACTTTCAGTGGCTGAATTTTTCAATCAATCCAGTTGAGTACATGATTTCTTAAGTAACTTTAATTAGAGAGTTTCTGTAGAGATAGTTTTCAAGAAGAATTTACTTTAAATTAAAATCTTAAGGTACATTTAAAATTAATTGTGATGTCTAAATTTTTGTTCAGGATGAAACAAAATTTTGACTAAAAATTTATTTATTTTACACAAGGAAAAATTAAGATTTTTAAAGTATTTTCACTTTTTGGATAAACTATTTAATTCATTACTTTTTAAACAAATAAATCGTTCTTTGCAGTTGGAAATCAAGAATTTTGGGGTGTCATGTAATAATCATTACTTAATCTGTCATTTCATTACTTGTTAGAAATTAGAGTGTAAAATCTGGATCGAATGCATTTAATTTAACACATCAGAATATAATTTGACGATACATAAAATTTGTATCTTAAAAACACATACTGTGAGAGAATGTAATGTATTTAGAAATTTCCTAAATTATTTTAACTGTGAGCTAAAAATAGAAAAATGAGTAGGAAGTTAATTTAATGACCGTTCGAAAACTTTAATGGTTGAAAAGTGATCTTATAAGTTTAACTTTCTAATTTTAATAAATTGTCATCTATAAATATAACTCCCTATCGAATTATCTCGAAACTCAAAATTGGAAACACTTTCAATTTACATTCCAAGGCCGGACTTGAAAGAAAATATAAAGATCTTTCATGGTTTCTATAGCGTAAAGTATTGTAAAGTAAGTGGTACAATGAATATCGAAAGCAGAAATACAGTTTAATGAGTTCCATGTCACAAAATGAATTTCATAAACTCTTTTCCTCCACCTTCTGTGCTAGGATATCATTTCGTCTTTGACATGATGGATTGGTAAAACCGGGTGCATATAATAGACTTGGAAGTAATGCTAGTAAAGTAACATGTTCATTAATCATGTTCTTGAAACCAATAGAACCGTTCTTTGGAAAATTTTTCAATATAAGAATGATTCGTTTTCTTTTGTGAGACATATGAATGCCTAGTTATTTTTGTGGTCCGGAAAGAGATGTAATACATTCAAAATAGTGAAAAGGCATCATAAAAGTATTCAGTGTACGTCTTGTTCTGTAAAATATATTTGGGGTATTGTAATAATAACTTTCAAAATTGAAGTTCACATTTTTCATTTTAAGAGTGATATATCTATAGACCATAAAAGATTATTTTTTGTTTTACATTATTTCTGTAAGAGTAATTTTAGATGTTATATTTCATTTGTAATGAATGTATATTTTCTGTTCTGA
Source organism: Araneus ventricosus (assembly GCA_013235015.1). Lineage (NCBI taxonomy): Eukaryota > Metazoa > Arthropoda > Arachnida > Araneae > Araneidae > Araneus > Araneus ventricosus. The sequence continues at coordinate 570,028 of BGPR01000005.1, forward strand.
ACAACAGGTCAAGGAAACGTTATAAAAATTTCCATATTCTAAATTATTTCAATCTTATATAAATGCACCCAATACCTGAATACGAATTAATATTGAAATCTTGTGTTGTAACTATGTTGCGTAAAAATTGCATTCAAATTCAGTGTTTGAATAAAAGGCATTCTCTCTGAAACTATCCAATCATCTAACATTTTTGAGCAACTGACAGTAACATCTTACTCCATACTTATAAAACTTTCTTTCAATACGAAATATTGAGCAAAGGTGAATGAATCAAGCTATGGTAATCTTTTAAAATTACAGAGGCATATGAAGTCATTGTAGTGTTACACTCAAGATTTATAATCAACCATTCACATAATCTCGAAAATCAAAAAAAAATTGAACTGAAATTAGATGTGCATGATAGTGATGGATTTTTCTTCCTCCCCAGCTAAAAAAAATCTGCAGAAATTTTTTTTGAAGATATCTTAAAGATTTCTGCAGATTTATTGAAAACAGAAAAAATCTGCACTTTTTCTTCAATTTAATCTGCAGAAAATTTTCTTATTATATTTTTCTCTAAATATTCTGCAGATTTTTTGAAGACAGAAAAAATCTGCATTTTTTCTTCAATTTAATCTGCAGAAAACTTTCTTAATATATTTTTCTCTAAATATTCTGCAGATTTTTTGAAGACGGAAAAAATCTGCATTTTTTCTTCAGTTTAATCTGCATAAAATCTGCAAAAAAATTTTATTTTTTTCTTTAAATTTCCTGTAGATTTTTTAAGACTTTGCATTTTGTCTTTAATTCAGTTTTCAGTTATTTAGCAGATTTTCACAAAATCATTAAATTTGACCAATATCTGTTTATTTTTTGAAGATTTAACTGCAATTTCATAATATCGGCATTTCTCTAAATATATATTTTTCACCATATTCTCTGATATTGCAGCTTTATTTTCCAAAGGATGTAAAACAAAATTAGAATGCAATTATCATTATTGTTTAATTCTACAGCAGACAGGAGTTTCAAAAAATTTCATGATCGAAAATTGTCTTAGGCACTAAATTTTTTAAATATGCCAGTGAAAAGATGAATTCTAAATTAATCTTTAAAATAAATATTTGAGGTTTTACCATTTTAAACTTTTACCCCATAATTTAATTAATTTCCAATTAGTTTCCCAACTGTCTTTCTGACTAGCTATTTTCCTCCAAAAAACAAGAGAAAAGTGGAGTTTGCGCCCTTTGGAGGGAGATAAGGATTACCAGAAAGATAGAAGGCGAAAACGAATTTATTCAAACAGATAATCTAAATTATTGAACAAAATTATTACTAATTTCATCTGTTACTCATCTCTACAACTTTGAAACACATATTCTGACCTTGGTTGATTTTTACACCACTAGATGGCGCCACGAGAGCTATGGCGACGCTAAAACTTAAATAGATTAATTTATCCCCGCCTCGTGTTTTACGGCGCAGCGTAGTGGTTAGCGCGTCTGCTAGCCAGCCATAGGAACGGGGGTTCGTATCCCGGACAGGATGAATTTGAAGTTTTGTCACAATCTCAATCGGCATCGTACAAGTAAGTTAAATTAATAATTTAATTGATTGAAATTAATAATTAAACTTCGACTGTAGAAAAATCTGCCGAAAATCTGAAGGTATTTGGAACAGATTTTTTTCAGATATTCTGCATTTTTTGTCTGCAGAAAATCTGAAGAAAACATGTTCCAAATACCTTCAGATTTTCTGCAGATTTTTTTAGCTGGGTCTCAAGTTATTAATTTGTGTTCTTCACTCGATTTTTCTCGTAAAGGCGCAGTTCGGGTCCGCGCCGTAAATTTTTCGTGAAAATGTCGGGAAAAAATAATAAAACAA